>VMDR010008450.1:0-36581 GCA_007922815.1 Macrotus californicus | reverse complement strand
GGGGAGAGAGGGGAGGGGAGGGGAGGCTGGGCTCCCGCTTTGGCCCGCCGGCGGACCCGGCCTGGGTGAAGGGGACAGCGCCACGTCTCCGTGGGCGCGTGGCCGAGCGGGCGGGGCGGGGCCCCCGCGGAGGCGGGGCCGACAAGTGAGGTCTCCCAGGTCAGCCCCGCTCTCTGGCTGCTTCGCTCTTCGGCGCGACATCACGGCGGATACTGTCAGCCTGCGTGTGACCAGAGGCTGAGAACTATGGGTGAAGATCCCTTGTCCACGGCCCCTGAGACCTGAGTGGGATGGGGGAACCTCCGCTTACTGGCCTCCTTGGGGTCGTAGAGCGAGGGCGCCTGAGGGAGGGAGGGTCGCTGTCCACGCCGCCCTCCTGGGTGTCGCATCTACTTCGTGGGCAGCTTGGGACGCGGCCGAGCCCGACCAGAGCGCGGGAGGGTCGGTGGGAGAACACGGTCGCACGTGGTCCCTCAGGGTTCTGGGAAGCCCAGTTAGAGAAGTAAGCGCGGGGTCATTTAGGGGGTGCAGGTCGCCAACCCCGGGGGCGCGCCTGCCGGGTACAGAGGCCAGCTGTGGCCGGTGGGGAAGGGGCCCTGACCAGGGTGGCAGCCGGCGTGCATCCGGGGGTCGGGGTTCAGGGCTGAGGTCCCGCGGTCGTCGCTCCAGCTCGCGCTCCTCGTGTGGCCTTGGGCCTGCACTGCCCCTCCCTGGGCCTCAGGTTCCTGGTCTGCTGGGGACATAGAGTGAGCCAGCCAACTGTGAAGATGCGGGAGACGGGCCGCCCGGTCCCGCCCTCAGTGAAGCCTCAGAAAATGTTGGCAATTGTTATACCTTGTTGACTCCAGTGTTTCAGAAAAGGAACGGAAGCTAGGTTCCAGTAGCTTTGCCCAAGGTCACCCAGCCAGTAAGAGTCAGAGCCCAGACTGAGCCAACACCCCAGGCATTCTAGAAAGTTCTGTGCTGAACCCTTCCAAGGTTTTCTTCCTTCGGTTTTTCTTTCCTTCCTATGGGGATCCCCACACCCACGAGTGGCTCTCTCCCTGTAGCCTGGTGGGCTCAGCAGCAGGATCTGAGTCCCTGGAGGGCACTGCCATGCCCTGAACATGCGGACCATAGACGCGGGCCTGGTAAGTGCAGGCCTCCAGACCGAGTGGATAGCTCTGTCTTTCAGGTCTGTTCTCAGAGCTCAAGCTGCCTGTGCCCTGGGGCCACATTGCCGCCAAAGCCTGGGGCTCCCCGAGTGGCTGCCCAGTCCTCTGCCTGCACGCCTGGCTGGACAATGCCAACTCCTTCGACAGACTCATCCCTCTTCTCCCGACAGGTGGGGCTGGGGCTCAAGGCAGTGGACAGCCAGGTGGGAGGGCCGCAGGGGTTGGCGAAGGACAGGTGGCTGACTGAGACACCTTCTCTTCCCCTCTTCCCTCTGTCTCAGACTTTTATTACGTCGTCATGGATTTCGGAGGTCACGGGCTCTCATCCCATTACAGCCCAGGGGTTCCGTATCACTTTCAAAACTTTATTAGCGAGGTCCGGAGGGTCGTGGCAGGTGAGTAACAGGCAGTGTGTGTGGTGACGGGTGGAAGGGAATCTCCTTTCACCGGTGGAGTGGGGTGTGGTAGTCGTGAGCAACGGTGGCCTGGGGCTAGTGCCAGTTGTGCCAGGAATCCCTGGGTGTGGCTTTGGGCAAGCTGGAGAGGTCAGCCAAGAGAGCTCCTTCCTCCTGTGGCTTCCACCCCTGCAGTGGAGCGAGGGCCCCTCTAAGCTGCTCTCCTGAGTGTGTGCCAAGATGCTGGGAGGGACTGGCCAAGCCCAGGGACTGCAAGACAGAGGATGAGGAAGGCTGGGACCAGCCACACCTGGCTCTGTATGCTTTCAGCCTTGAAATGGAATCGCTTTTCCATCATGGCCCACAGTTTTGGTGAGTTCACTAATCCAGGACCTGACTCAGCTCCCACGGGGGCACCAAGGGCGGGCCGGGAGTGGGTACAAATGTTCCTTCCCCTGCACTTCTGTTAACTTTAAGGAGAGATGAGGGCATTTGTTTTACATTGACCTTTGGACACTGGGGCCTGCGTCTCAGGCAAGCCCCTGAGGCACATGTGGCCTAGTAGGTAGCTCCCTCCCCATTTGAGGAGGGAAAGATGGCATCCTGAGTGGTCAGCTCCCCAAGTGTGACAGGAAATAGAGAGCACTATCCAGGGTGGGAGAGGGGAGCCAGGCCCCTAGCTGGTGGTCAGCCCCTGGAGGACATTTTACTAGGACTTTGACTGCTGAGGGGGATTCTGTCCCCGGTTGTTTTGTCTCCTAGGTGGCATCGTGGGTGGAATGGTGAGTAGATGGCTATGCAGTGATCACCTCTGGCCCCTGTGGATGTTCCTCCAAGTGGGGTGGGGAGAACCGGAGTGGGAGGGGGTTACCTCGGACAGGAAGTGCCTCCTGCTGTCAGAAGTTTCTGCTTGGCGCTGTTATGATCCGGTGGCAGCCGCTTGGAGACTGCAGCAGTGATTGCTGTGGCAGAGGAGACCCCGACCCCAGGCACTGCCAGGGTGTGGAGCCCGGTGCTGGGTGAGCACTAGGGCGGAGGGGGAAGGAGCCCGGAAGGGAGAGGACATTCTTGTTCTGGCCTCTTGGTCGGCACCCTGGTCCCAGCCTGAGAGATGTTCCAGGAAACAGCAGAGCCAAGTCCGAGTCCCTTTGCTCCCAGCTTCTCTCCTCCTCATTTGCCCCCTTTCTGTCCCGTCACAGTTTTCCTGTATCTTCCCCGAGATGGTGGAAAAACTTATCCTTTTTGATGCAAGCCCCCTTGTCCTGGACACTAATGTAAGCATGCGGGCTGTCACTGGGGTGAGATCCACATTCCAGGTAGGGCCTGGGGTCTGTCCCCTTTGGTGGATATGGGGGAGGTGGAAGGAAGTGACAGAGGGTATATGAGGGGACTCAGTACCCCCCCACACACACACACAGAAAACATGGTTTGCTGCTCACAGCCCTTGGAGTGGGCAGGGAAAGGGGTTCAGGGACTTTGTGCTTTTGGAAACCCTTTGAGTGGCCTGATCTGCAAAATGCCAGGTGTCACAGAGTGACAAGGGGTGGGCCAGGGTAGGTGCAGTCAGTTGAGGAGGTTCTGTGGGGGCGCAGGTTGGCCCGCCCACCTCCGTGTGTGCTCAGTCAATGCTGTGTACATATTGCACAGCTGTGCTGAGTGTGGGCTGGTGGGGAAACTGCCACCACCACCAGTGACAGTGACCAGCACTGTCTCTGCACCTGAGTCCTTGCTGTGCTGTTTACCTGCTCAGTGACCCTGGGCAAGTCACTCCACCTCCCTGGGCTGGAGCTTTTCACCTAGAAAGTGAGGAGGTTGGACTTGGTGGTGATGTGGGCGGGGCCCCGGCAGCCCTGACACCCTGTCCTTCTGTTGCTGAGGGCTTAGCCCTTCGGTTGAGATGCATCTCCTCCATCAGTTTCAGTTTTCTTGTTTGTTAAGTGACCGCAAACGCCCTAAGGGTGAGCAGCACAGCTCACCACATGCCCCATCCTGGCACACAGTAGGTGCTCCACACATGTTGGGCCCACAGATAGTCCGTGCGTCATTGTCAGGGTTCCACGCACTGCGTGGCTGCCCGTCTCGCTTCTTTATCTGTTTCACCACTGAGGTGACCAGCACAGTGCCCCCGGTGTCCCAGCTGCCCTCGTGGGCGTGTATCGAGTGTGTTTGGTCCTCTCTGTGTCCTGTCCTGTCCTGTCCAACTGTGGACCGTGGGCAGGGCCAGGTCATCCCAGCGTGAGCTGGGCGGGAAAGGGGCACACGTGGGGGCAAGCTGGAATCCCCTGAAAGGCACCCCCTCTGCCAGTCTCCATGCCACCATTTGGAGCGATCGCATTAGTTAAACCAGGTGAAATTGCGAACCCCGGATGGCTCCTGACTTACGGACCCTAATATCGCACGTTTGGGAACACTTGACCGTGGACGGAGAGTCCCTTTCTCCTCCTTCCTCCAGTCAGACCCTCCAGCTGTCCCCCAGTGCACGCAGGGCTGGGCTGGCTGTGACTGAAGGGGACTACTTGTTCGGGGTCACACCACTAACTAGCAGAGCTCATCCCCTGCAAAACCTTCCTGGGTCTGAATGAATGGCCAGGGGCTGCTGAGGGTAGAGGTCGGGTCTGGGGGAGGGCTGGGCCCCTTTGCCTGCAGCTGGGAGCCCCACCCACCCAGCAGAACCACGAATACTTAGGAGATGGAGAACCTGCTGACCTATCAGCGGACAGTGATCGAGCACACCCTACAGCAGGACGAGGCCTCCAAGAAGCCCTCACGCGTGTTCAGCCTGGAGGAGATACTGCAGAGGTGGGTGCCATGGGGGGACAGTGGGGAAGCTTCGGTCTCAAATTCACAGTGAACCTGTTCCTCTCTGTGCCCACCCTGGCACTATTGCAACTTTATCTGCCTCGCACTGCCCCCACTGTGTACCCATGCCTTTCTCCCATCCGCGCACCCACTGCAGGCCCTTTCCTGTCCCCTTCTGCCCCTCTCTCCTCCCACACATTGCTTCCCTTGCCGCCTCCACCTGCACCTCCCTGAGGCACGTTGCTCACTTCCCTCTCGCTCTGTGGTCCTCAGCCTGCTGGCACTTCCTCTGGAAGCCTGTCCTGGGGCCCCTTCCCTGCCCTGTAGGTAATCTCCGGTCTGTGGGTGGTGAGCAGCCTGGTCGGTCACATCTGGGTCTCCAGGACCTGCTTGTCCCTGGTTGTCAGGGCTCCATAAATATTTAGTGTGTAAAGGAGTGAAAATAATGCCGACGGGCACAGATGTTATTACCCGCCCTCAGGTGCCTGTGTCCTTTGGGGTGATCTCCCTTCCTTCGCCATCCTCTGCTTCCCATCTGGCCCCACTTGACCCAAGGCCTTCAGCCCTCCTCTCTCTCTACCAGGCTCTTGAAGGCTAACACCCATGTGTGGGAGGAGCCTGCAAAAATCCTGCTGCAGAGAGGAGCCACACAGGTGGCCACAGGTGAGGGGCTCACCGTCCAAGGTCCCACTTCTTGGCACTGTTCTTGGTGAGGACTGACAATGACTAAGCTTGTCGTGGTTCGGGCATGATGCTAAGTGCTTAGCAAACAGTCTCTCATTTAACCCTCCTCCTACCCTCTACTCAGCCCACTTAGTGCAGGGGGCCTGGGGCTCGGAAAGGCCAGCAGCTGCATCAGGTCAGACAGTACCACCCACCCATGCTGTGCTGGTCCCTGATGGTCGGTGGTCGGTGCCTGGTGTGGAGGCTGGGCTTTGAGGATGTCCTAAGAGGCCAAGTGACACGGAAGAGGTTTTGCTAAAGGAGAAGTGGAGTTGGCGGCGGCTCCCTGGCTTCAGGGCAGTGTCAGACCCGCGCTTTTGTGCTTCGCTTCCCGATACATTTATTCAGGAAACTTGACCAAGAGTTTGCAGTGCCGGCCCCTGGCGAGGCTGCCTGGGACCTCAGTTCATACAGTACCAAGGAGGCAGGGGTCAGACCCCAGAGCTGCTGGGCTGAGGCAGAGGGCAGTGGTGGGGACTGTGGCCCTGGCCCAGCCAGGCGTTATCGTGTGGGAATCAAGTCTGATCTGGCCAGGATTTGCATTTGCTCAAGAGAAGCCAGATCGGCTGTGTTGCATTATTTCCCAGAAAATGGCAACACACTGTGAGGTCAAATGGACCAGTCAATACCTGTGAGCGTGTGAGCCTCCGCTGCTACTTTGTGACCTATAATATGGGATGGTGTCATCATCTCTTATCCTGTGCCTGCCCTCCCTGCATGTCTGTCATGGAAAGAGGTCCAGGACAGAGGGCTGTGGGCCCAGGCTTCCCGCCAGGTCCACACAGATAGGTGGCCCAAAGGGGTCCCAGGAGCAGAAAGAAGGGGCTAATCTGGAATAAGACAGGTTCCTGGCCAGGCATGGAGGCTGATTAGGCCAGGCCAGGGTCACACACAATGGGGAGCACAGAGCCTGAACCTATTGTCCAGGGTAGTGGGAGAGGAGGGAGGCAGGCCGGGAAGGTTGGGGTGCGGGGAGCGGCAGTAGGCTGGATCTCTGTGATGGTCCCCGGTTAGCCAAAAAGAAGAGCAGGCTCCTTGACACCACAGGACATGGAGGGGGGTGATGCTGGGGCAGCTGCTGCTCCAAGCTGTCCCCAGTCCTTTTCCTGAGACCCCAGAGCCCCCACTAGTTCTAGAGCAGGACAGAGGACTCGGACACATGCTGCCCTCCCCTGATCTGACCCCTCTGACCTGTTCATTTACTTCCCGAGTCAGCCGTTCAAAGTTTCGGAGATTTGGCGCTTGATTTATTCCTTCGCAGCGCTGGAGGCTAGAGAGCCAAGGTCCCGTGTTGGCAGGGCTGTGACACTCTGCGGATGCCTCTTTCCCAGCTCCTGGTGGCCTCGGGCGTTCCCTGGCTGTGTGCACTCTCCCAGTTTGCACACAGGGCTGGGGAGAGAGAGCCCTATGGACGGAACCGAGCAGGAGGGCTCAGGGTGTGGGCTGAGCGGGAAGCTTGATCTTCAGGTGCAATGGGCTGGCTTGGCCTCGTGGAGAAGGTGACTTCTGAGCACAGCACAGTGGGGCTGGTAAGGGAGCAGGTCACAGGGAAATCCAGAAGGAAGGTGACGCAGGTGAAGGGAGCTGCCCGGCTCCAGGCTTGCTTTTCCTCGCTTGACTGAGGCTGCTTCATCCATGCGATCACGCCGCTGTGGGAGAAACCAGCAGGCCGTGGTCCAGGGTGGAGAGATTCAGGGCCTTGTCTGCTCTGTTATCTGCGTCAGTCTCAACACTGGCCTAGGCCTTCTGGGAACAAGTGTGAGGTGTGAGGGTGAAGGAGGGAGAATCCAGCTCTGGTTGGGGTTCCCTAATGTCTGACAAGGGACAGTCCTGTGTCGGGGTCCAGCCCTGCAGCCTGCCGGCCCCCCTGGAAGTGCTCTAACCCCACCAAAGCTGTGAGGCCCTGGGGTTGCAAGCAACATTTGCTTGGCTTGTAAAGTTTCACCACGCTAATTTGGTGTGGTGGAAATTTTAAAGAGGTTGTTCATAGTTACTTGTCTTTCTTAATCTTTTTTTACTGATTGATTTTAGAGATAGAGAGGAAGGGAGAGAGAGACATCAATTTGTTGTTCCACTTACTGATGCATCATTGATTGATTCTTGTATGTGCCCTGACCCGGGATGGAACCTGCAAACTTGGCCTATCAGGACGATGCCCTAACCCAGCGGTCCCCAACCTTTATGGCACGATGGAAGGGATTCTTATTGAGGGTGGGGCAGGAGTCAGGGGAGCCCCACTAGCTCCCTGCTGTGGAGTTGGGGTGGGGAGGGGATGGGAGGCTGAGCTCAGGCAAGCTTCCTGGTGGCCCTGCCTGGTTCCTAACAGGCTGGTCCTGGGGTTGGGGGCCCTTCTTCTAACCAACTCGGCTACCTGCCAGACCCCCTTTTCCTACTTAACATAGAAGGATTTTGTATAAAAATTGTATCGAGTTTCTTTTGGAAATTGGGAAGACCTGGCAGCACATTGTGCATTTGCCACAAGCAGCTGCAGCCGGCAGAGGTTCGGCCACCGTGTGCATGGCCTGCTGGCCCTGGGGCCCTGACCTGGTGGGTCCTGCAGGGACAAGGGGAGGGAGCAGGTTGAAAGGTTTTCTAAGGTTTGTCCTCCTCCTGTGACCTCCGGCCTTCTCTGTGGTCACAAGCCTCTGTACTGAGGCCACCAGTGGGACCTGGGAACATGCTTCAGCCCCCTGGGTGGCTGTAGCCCAGACCCTGCCTGCTCTCAGCCAACCAGGGTTTCCTATTGTCCCCAGACGGCACCATCAGGGAACAGGTCCCCTCTGCTTGCAGAAGAGGAAACTGAGGCCAGAGAGGGAAGACCCTAGGCCTTCCGTCCCATTCCATAGACCCATTCTGGACTGATGTCATCCATTCAGTCACACACTGGACAAATCAGTCTGGACCCTGGTCCTGGGCAGGCTGAGAGTTCCTGCTGGGATAAATATGTGGGCGAACCAGCCCTGCACTCTGGGGATTGGACCTGGGGTCAGAGGGCAGATGTTACCCGAGTCACCACATGCATGGTTACATAACCAGGGCAAGGGGCACCCTATCTGGGGGAGCCCCAGCAAGAGCCCAAGGATAGAGAATGATGCCAAGCGCAGTGCAGTGGGGTTGACGGCATGAGGAGCAATGCAGACCCAGGGGAGGGCACTTGAACAAGCCCTGCCCGTGGCAGGAGGGAGCCCGTGCAGCTGCTGGGGGTCCGGGAGCATGGAGGCAGGGGAGAGTGGCTACCCAGGAGGGAAGGCGGTTGCAGGCTGCACTGGGCAGGGCCTGGTGAGCTCCTGTTGGTGGACAGTTGACTGTGGTGTTTATTCCAAAAGCAGAGGGAAGGGCTTGGAGCTTTGAGCTGGAGGGTGGGGAGGTGGGCGGCCTTGATCAGACAGGCATTTCCAAACTCATCCTGGCTGCAGGGGGGGCCCACTTCACTGTCACCACTCCAGAGGGATCAAAGGCACACCTTGTCCAAGTCCTCCGACCGACTGGATATAAACAGGGGTTCCCACACCCACTCTTCGGGTTCAATAATTTCCTAGAATGGCTCACAGAACTCAGGGAAATAGTTTATTTTAATTATCACCGGTTTATGAAAAAGGGTACAAGTCAGGACTAGCCACACGGCAGAGATGCAAAGCGCAACAAGGCACAGGGCAGGGGCACGGGGCTCTTGAGCTCTCCCTGGGGGACCACCTCCCAGCACCTCCACGTGGCTCTCAATCCGCAGCTCTGAACCCCAAGTTCAGGGATTTCTGTAGAGGTTTGTTAAGCAGGCTTGAGTGTGATTGAGACTGATGATGAACTCAGTCTCCCGCCCCTGTCCACTTGCCGGAGGACTGGCTTGATCTTTCTGCTGACCACCCCCATCCTATCACCAGGATATTCAAGGTGTCGGGTGCTGGGCTCAAAGACCAAACGTTAGAACAAAAGATGCTCCTAGCACCTGTACCATTTACAGACTTAACACAACTTTGGGGTGCTCTGGCGGGGAGACAGGGATGATTACCATGTATGTTTCTTATCATGTCACAATATCACAGACTCCAAACATTAGCTGTGGCAGGAGAGGGGGGATTCTAGGGTTCTGATAGTATCTCCTGCATTCAAAATTATTTTTTATAAAATGCATGTTTCCCCCTAGCTGGTGTGGCTCGGTGGATTGTGCAACGGCCTGAGAACCAAAGACTGAGTTTGATTCCCAGTCTAGGGCACATGCCAGCGTTGCAGGTTGGGTCCCTGGTAGGTGGTGTGCAAGAAGCAACCGCATAATGATGTTTCTCTCCTTCTCCCTCCCTCCCATCCCCTCTGTCTAAAAATAAATAAAACCTTTCAAATTTTTTTTACAAAGCACGTTTCATGCAACTCTCCAGGGATTTTGAAACCCTCCCTGTGGAGCTGGGCTAGTGCAGAAACCCCCATCTAGGCAGGGCCCACCTAGCCTCCCTTCTTGGTGCTGACACCTGCCCCCACGTGGTCATTGGTGGAATTACAAGACATGTGAGCGGGCAGGGCCTGCTGTGCTCAGTCCCCGGAATCCAAAACTGAGAAAAGGACTGAGCACAAACTGCCCTCCCCTCACAAAAGCCCCGGCCACTTGCTCTGAGGTCTAGTAGCGTGTTGGGCTCCTAAAGGGTGACTGTGCTGGCACGCTGGTCTTAGAAACTCAGTCCTGCCTGTCACTGGGGAGGCACACAGAAAAGAAATGAGCACTGCCTAGAAGGGCCCGGGGTCCTCTCACCATGACAGGGGACTCTGAGGCTACTGTCTGGACTTCTCTTCCAGGTCTGGTGCTGAACAGAGACAGGAGGATCACTTTGGTGAGTGCCTCTGGCTTCCTGCTGCTTCCATCAGCCCCTTCTCTTTTGTTACTGTGGTAAAATAGAGCACATTATTCACCATCCTTGTCATGCTTAGGTGTGCCATTCAGTGGCATTATTCAGGCAAACGTCACCACCACAGTAGTTTGCGTCGTCCCCGGGATAAACTCCCAACGCAGTGAACACGAACTGCCCGTGCCCTCCTGGGGCCCCACAAGCACCCTTCCCCGCTCTGCCTCTGACTGTGAGTGCCGTGGATCACACAGCGTGTGGCCTTCATGTCTGGCTTATCTCCCGGAGACCATGTTCTCAATGTCCATCCACGCGGCAGCGTGTCAGCAGGCACTCCTTTCATGGCTGAGTGATGTCCATCGCATGGCCGTGCCATTCGCCTGTGGGGGACACACACTCGTTCTCACCTTCTGGCTCTTGTAAATACAGCCGCTGTGAACACGGTGTGTGAGTATCGGTTCGAGTCCCGCTGTCAATGCATTTGGGTGCAGACCTAGAGGTGGAATTGCCAGATGCCACGACGATGCCGGGTTTACTCTTTGCAGAAACTACCCGAGCTTTCCACAGGGGCTGCACCGTTTTACATTCCCCCCGTGTGCGGATGTGCGAGAGCCCCTGGTTCTGCCCGTCCGTTTTATAACATTGCTATTTTCCATTTTCAACTTCAGCCGTCATGCTGGGTGTGAAGTGGTGTGTGGCCTCTTTCAAATCATTGGTCCCCTTTTGGCCCGGACTGGGGGTGAGGGAGGGGACCCACCAACCAGCGGATTCCTGAAGTCATGATGTGTCCCCACCGGGGCTGGCAGGCGAGGGGCTTGCTCTGCCCCGGGAGGAACGCAGGATGGCCAATGGCCGGACGCAGGCCCTGCTCCCCGTTCTCACAGGCGCCTCCAGTGTGTGTGCTCACAATCCACACGGCAGCCCTGGAGGCAGGAACTGTTGTCATCCACACTTTACAGACAAGGGAACGAGGTTGACACAGCACAGCCAGCGAGGGCTTCACACGCAGGAAACAATTGCAAAGACAGACACCATGGCACACAGGTGCCCAAAGATAAACCGCAAAAGCCGACCCACCCGCGGCCCCACTGCAGGCAGACTGGTCTGTGTGTGGGGACAGGGCTCCTGTTTTCGGGCTGTCCTTTTTTATCACGTTTGTTTTCGTGTTTACGTACACAGTTGCAAATGCTTAAACGGACTGACTGCAAGGCAGAGGGAGTCCGGAAGGCAGCTGGCAGCTGGGGAGGGTGTGGTCAGTGGCAGTGGTCCCCAACCTTCTTGGCACCAGAGAACCTGAGCTCAGGGGGTAATGTGAGCAAAGCTTCCCCAGCTGGCCACTCACCTGCTGTGCGGCCGGTCCCTTGTCAGGCGTTTCTTAGAGCAGGTGGGTACCGTGCTGGGCCCAGGGTGGGGGGATCAAGGTGGGTAGACAAGGGCACGACATTCCAAGTACTTGCTGCCGCTGCACAGGTGGCGTCTCAGAGGGAATCTGTTGAAGGGACTCCTGTAGTAAAGACTAAGAGGGGCGGGGGCTGGATAACAAAAGGCCTTAAAAACCAGCCACCGCTGAGCAAGTCTGCAGGTGCAGAAACAGCCCTGTCTCCCTCAAAGAGGCTGTGTGACCTTGGGCAAGGCGCTTACCCTCTCTGAGCCTCAGCTGCCTTTAGTGCAAAAACAAAGTGCATCCCTTCAGTCATTATTCATTTGTGCTGATAGTTAATGAGCAGGCCCTGTGGGGCTGCTGTGAATGCTGGCTGAAGCCATGTGTGTGAAGGGGCCTGGCACAGTGCCACCACTTCAGCTGACAGACAGTGCTCTTGCTGTGACTGTTCCACAGGAATGCTTTGCACACATGACACACTGTCACTACAGACGGGAAGCTCTGGCCTCAGAGAGGACATCCAGAGCTGTTGCCCAGACCCGGGCTTGGCCCTGAGACCTGGACCAGAGCATCAGCCAAGGGGAGGGCACTTCTGAGTTCTGTTTTCCTCCAGCTGGCATTTGTTCATAACGAGAAGTGAGGCGGGAGCATTTGAGATCCTGCTTCCCAATAGATGTCATCATTTTGGCTCAAATAAACTGTTATAAATATGAAAAAGAATAAAAAGGCCACGGCTGGTGTGGCTCAGTGGATTGAGTGCCAGCTCTGAAGCAAAGTGTTGCTGGTTCTTTTCCCAGTCAGGCACATGCCTGGGTTGCAGGCCGAGTCCCCAGTGTGGGGTGCATGAGAGGCAACCACACACTGATGTTTCTCTCCCTCTCTCCCTCCCTCCCTTCCCCTCCCTGAAAATCAATCTATATATATATATTTTTTTTTTTTTTTTAAGAAAGAAAAAATGGTTTGAGGTAGGAAATTATTTCCATTTTTTCCAGATAAACAGCCGGTTGGTCCTCCTAACCACGGAGCTCACGTGTCACAGTTTGTCCTCTGTGTGCTGACCCTGGGGCTCGGAGCTTGGTGCCTACCCTAACCCGTGGGGTCCTGGAGGTCCCAGGAGGAAAAGCTTTGCCCCAGAGAGTGCTCCTGGCAGGTCCCCTGACCTGAGCCTGGTCATCTCTAGGCAGCAATGTGGTCGATTTTTTGGAGGTATCTGGAGATGCCCCTAGTCTCCTGGGCACTGTGGTCAATCTGAGTGCCCGACAAATGTACCTGAGTCTAGTGGGGCCCTCAAGCCAGAGAGCCCCAGTCCTGGCAAGAGACAGTGTTAAAGCGGGAGACTGAGAGGCCCGGAGGGGCGGTGCAGAACAGCCAGTATGGGAGCCCAGGCCGGAGCCCTATACTGGTGCCTCGTCTTGCCAGCTGTTTGTGCATTCACATGGCTCTTCTGCTCTTCCCTCAAGGCCTTCCTTTCTAGCATGGGAAGTAGCCCTGGTCCCGGTGAGCCCCTCCTACCTGCAAGTCCCACCTCCGCCTGGTCTTTTCCTCGTCGGGCACACATCCATGGGAGGGGGTAACGTGGGTAACATGTGGCATGTCTGGGTCTCCAGTAAACCTGAGTCCAACTGGCCTCATGGACATGGGAACCTGTTTATGGCAAAGTGCCCAGAAACACATTCCCAGATTAGCCCGAGCGGAGGACGTTGCTGGAGGGGTCCAGGCATGACAGGGGCAAGGAGTGTTCCTGAAGTGACCAGAAAGCTCCACGTGCGTGTCCACGTGTATTTGTCACAATGGTGTGGGAGTATTGGGCGTGACTTAACAGTCAGTCCTTTTATTTTTTAAAAGGTTTTATTTATTTCCTTTTAGAGAAAGGGGAAAGGAAGGAGAAAGAGAAACACTGATGATGAACAAGATACACTGACCGCTTGCCTCTTGCATGCCCCCATCTGGGGCCTGGCCTGCAACCCAGGCATGTGCCCTGACTGGGAATCGAACAGGTGACTTTTTAGTTCCCAGGCTGGTGCACTCAATCCACTGAGCCACACCAGACAGGGAAAGAGTCAATCTTGAACTAATACACCCCGAACACCACTGACCCTCCTGCCAGGCTGCGAGCTGAGCTACGGACCTAGCAGAATTCTGCTGCCCTCAGAGGGTGCTCAGACGAGAGCAGCACAGCCTGATAGAAGCATAATGTGAGCCCCGTGTAATTTTACATCTCCAGTAGTTCTTAAACAGTGAAACTGGGACAGGTGAAATCAAGTTCAGTACTAGTAACTCAAGGCATCCAACACATCACCACTCCACCATGTAATTAATATGGAACAGTATTAAGATAGTTGATATTACTTTTTCATACCATGTTCAAAACCAGTGTGATTTCCACGACAGCGCATCCCAATGTGGATCAGCTCTTTTAAACACCCAAGTCACATGTGACCATGGTCACTTTGTGGGACAGCACACACTTTGTAAGTGGTCATAAGACGGGGTAGTCAGAGGTGGATGGGTGAAGTGGCCCTTCCAGGCACCCCAAGCCCACAAGAGATGGGCTTCACCCCCACAGCAGTGCCTGGTGGTGAGAATTTACTATGGTTTTTGTCTCTGCAGCCAAAGTACTGCATTGAATTCATCAGCAGAGAGCGGTTGGTACCCTTCCTCAAGAAGCTGCAGGCCCATGTTCTATTCATCAAGTAAGTCTGAACCCAGGCCCTGAGATGAGCCAGGACTGCTAGGAATCTCCCGGTGTCCCTGGCGCAAGGTCCCCAGTTCTCCCACTGCGAGACCACGCTGCCGTCTTTCTTGGGAAGCCTCCGGTAGCTGGCGTGTGAAAGGGAAGCAAAGCGATGGGAGGGCATGGGCAACACCAGCCGGGCAAGGCTACAACCCATCCAACAGGTGACTGTGGAGGGCACCCCAATCCTTTAGCCACCTCGGGCCCCTCATGTTCCCAGGCCCAAGCCCATCATCTGCCTTCTCCCCCAGGCCAGCAGCAGCCATTGGCAATCAGGGTCCCAGAGCAGTGAGCACCGTTTAATGTGGCTCAGCTGCCACCCCCACTCCACTGCAGTGTCCTGGACTGTCCATGCCCAAGGCAGGGTCTGTGACTCCCAAGAACACATCTGTGTCTCTGCGGCAGAGTTCAGGTTTAGGAAACAAGCACGTGGTCGGCAAATCCAAACCACTGCACACCCATGAGGAATGCTGGGCAAAGGAGTGGACCTTGAAGTAATCCACTGCAGCATGTGAGCCTCGCCCAGACCCAGGCTTGGACCTGGGTCTGGTCCAACAGTGTCGTCAGACAACAGTGTCAGTCCCCAGGACCCACAACCCCACACGCTGCTAGGGGATCACCAAGTGGGCAGTGTCTTTGGCAGAGTCTGGCAGTCTCTGGTGCCAGTAAGTCAGCATTCACCCTCTGGCTCAGCACATCCACTCCTCGGTGTGGCAACACACATGCACACAACTTGTACATGACAGCTCACAGCCACATCACTCACAACCACCAAAAGGTGGAGGCAACCCAAATGTCTGCCCACAGGCAAACGAGCACACTGTGGCCCACCCGAACCCGGACCATGACTCGGCCACGAAAAGGAGCAAAGCTCTGATACGTCACAACACACGGACCAACCTGGCACACACCGCACCGTGAGAGCCAACCACAAAGCCCACACACCCCAGGACTCGTTCCCGTGCGGGTCCACGCGGGCAGTCTCTCAGGGCCTGCCTGAGTCAGGCAGCTGTGCCCCACCCAACACAAGCTTGGGGTCTTGGTTTTCTGTGGTGACGAGTATGTTCTCAATTGACCGGGGTGACGGCTGCACAACTGAACACACTAGAAAAGCCTGGAAGTACACACTTAAAATGGGGGAAACGCTCTCAGTGAAGACTTTTTAAAAAAGAAAAACCAAAGACTCTAGCCATTTCCTGGCACCCACACTCAGTGGCAGTGGCCACAGCCAGTCCCAGAAGTCTGAGCGCAGTGCGCACCGAGGGCTGAATCTTGAATTAACCTGAGCTCAAAGGGACACTGGTGTGGGATCCTGGGGAACCCAGGCCAGGGCAGACGACACTGTCCAGAAGTAGACCAGAGATGAACCCTGGGTTCTTCTTTTCCAGAGCAAGAGAAGGAATATACGATGTGACAAGAGGGGACCATTATGAAAAGGAGCCACTGGGTTTCACAATTGAGATGTTGAAATCAGTCCTAAAAGAGGTAGGAGTGGGGCTCAGGGTGCCTAGGATCCAGAGGCCCGCTGGGCTCCCCCACACTGTCTCTGTTCTTGCACTGGGACCCCCAGGAGCTACCAGGGCTGAGGTCACAGGTAAATCAGGAACAGTGTCCACTGGCACACACTCCCCACGCTACCGTCCTCACATAGCCACGCCAGGCGCTACTCTGCCAGAGGCCACCCTACCATTTTCTAGGGTCGCAAACGGGGCAGGTGACCAGTGCCCTTGGTGGGTGTTAGCTGCAGGTGGGTGAGCCTGAAGTTGCAGGGCTGGGACTTGTGCTGTGACTTCATCCCTGGCGAGTAGCTGGCATGTTATGATCACCACCCACCGGACATCCTGACCCTGGAGACTCTGCAGACACTGTCCTCACACAAGGGGAGCCTGGGCATGGCTGGCTGGCCAGCAGGAGGGGCCCTCCCATCCTTCTCCCAGGCAGGAACCAGTGGGAACAACTGCCGTTCTTCTCTGGAGGGAACCACACAGAATTCTCAGGGCCAGCAGCAGCCCCACCGCTGGCTGCTCCCCCGCCCCGCTCTGAGTTCACAACTCAGAAGGGTGCAGAACCCACGCTCGGACACTTCCCTCTGGATCAGGCCCTTCTCACTGACCCAGAGCTGGGGCCTGAATCCCCCACGGGGCGCTATCAGTACACTGGGGCCCTGGGAGCTCTTGCTCAGTCAGTCACTGCCCCACGGCTCACGGTGGGCGGTCCTGAACCAGGGGCAGGCAGCAGAGCACAGGGAAGCCCCACGGCACTTCTCTGGGCCACACCTCACCAGTGTCCCCGCCCTCCTCCAGCGGTTCCAGTGTGTGGAAGTCCCAGGCAATCACTATGTCCACATGAACCAACCCCATCACGTGGCTGGTGTCGTCAGCTCCTTCTTGGAGAGCAAGGACAGGCTCCCAGCCAAGCTGTAGCCCTGCATTTGGGGCTGCACAGACACCCAGCTCTGGGGCCGCCAGCCAGTCCAGGCGGGACAAGAACAGGCCCTGATCGTCGTGACCAGTGAAGCTGACAGAGGGCAGGTGTGGGGCTGAGACCTCTTACTCCCACATGTGATGTCACAAGGGCACTGTGCCTGGACTTCGGGGCGCTCTGGGTTGGGGCTGATAATCCGCAGTGAGCTGGTGGTGGCTGCAGGAAGGCGGGGCTGCGATGGGCCTGGCACAGCCTGCAGCCCAGCAGCCTTTCCCGCTGCCCGGGGGATGGGGAATAAATGGCTCTGGTGTCTCCCACTCAGGCTTTTGAGGCTTTCACTGCAGCAGGGCTTTTCCATCGAGGGGGAAGGGACAATACAGCACACACTTAGCTCTCCGAGAGGGATTTGGAGATAGGCTGGCCAGAGACCAGGAGTCGGAAGGAACCACTTCCTGGGGCGGTGGCTTCCTCAGGGCAAGTACTAGGGCTGCGCAGGCGTCCCCACACTGGGCCCGGGACTGCTGAAGCACAAGGACCGAGCGGTTGACACTATCCTCACCCGGCCCCAGTGGTGCAGGTCTTTAGTGCTGTTGGATGTGGCAGCCCCTCCACCTGGGCAGTCGGGCGAGCGCTCCAGGCCTTCTGGTCCTCACCGGCCACCCACCACCTGTCCTAGCTGGCTCAGTAGGGTCGGAACTTGCGCTGGGCTCGCATCAGTTCGATCCTCTGCTTGTCCTCCTCGAACTTCTTGCGCAGCTGTGCTAGATCTGGGGCGTGAGAGCAAAGGGGGAGATGGGCCAGGGTCAGGCAACCGGCCCTGTGGGAGCTGTGCCCTGCTGTCCCTCCCCTGGGTTCCCACTCCCAGCTGGGGCGCTCAGCGCTGCCTCCCCCTCGCATCTCGATGCTGCAAGGAAACCACTGACTGCAGGCCCAGTCAGAGGGCAGAGGCTTAAGGGGAGAAGGCCGCATGCCGGCCTTTTCAGGCAGAAAATTCACCAAAAGAAAAGGCACAGAGAAAGCCAAAAGTCACTGGCTCCCATTCAATTGCTTGCCCCCAAACCCCAAAGGGAAAGGAAGAGGCTCTTGGGGCGCTGGGAGGCTCTGGGGGACACCTCTCCCAGCCCCTTCCTGCTGCGGCAATCCCACTGGGGAGGAGTAAAAGGACTTCCACCCTAGAGTGCCACAGAGTCCCCAGGGCCACTCTGGTCGCTGGATGACTGGGTCTGAGGGGGTCTGTGGGGCCCAGAGGCCCGCTGCCGGGTGAACCTAGAGGGGACACCTAGAGGGGACACGGGCAGCAGCGGAGATGCAGCAGGAGGATGTGCAGTGGGTGGAAAAGCAGTAAGGCAGGGAGGGTGGTGTGACCAGGTAGCTGGTCAGAGGCAGGACCATCTCCTTGCTCAGCCTGCAGGGAAGCTGTGCTACAGAAAGGGGGACAAGGCAGGTGGATCCAGGCATACCCTCACCCCTGTCTGGAGCCAGGGGCAAGCGGTCAGGTCCTCACTCCAAGGCACTCTCCACACGAGGCCTCCTGCCACAGACACCCACGCACCCACCCATGCATGCAGAGCAGTGGCCCTCTCTGTGCCCACAGGGAACACCCGAGGTCCACCCTCTGCAGTCTGGCTCTGGCACTAACTGCTCAGCGGCCTGGCTCTGTGAGTCCTACACCCCAGCTACCTCCACAGCACCTAAGCAACCCAGGGACCCCCAGGGCAACCTCAGTGGAACAACCAGGGACCACCAGTCTGGTGCTGCTGGGCTGGGCCCCCAACCCCAAAGGCTGTGGGGAAATCTGGGCCTAAGGACACCCTGGCCCAGCTCCCAGGTCCAGCGCCTGCCTCTCAACTCTGTGCCTCATCCATGGGGCTGGGGGCTGTGAGAGGTGGGGCTGAAGGATAGGCTGGGGGCATGTCCTTACGCTCCATCTTGGTCTGGCGGTGCTGCCAGGCATAGAAGTTGAGCAGCTCCTTGCGGGCGCGCTTCCTCTTCTCCCTCTCCAGCACCCGCAGGTTGGCTGCCTCTGTCCGAGGTAGCACGGGCCGCCGACCTCGGCGGGTCACCTTCACCCAGCCTTCGTCATCAGGGACCCCTTCCTCCTCCTGGGCCTTAGCTTCCTCCTGTGAGGAGCATGACCTGTGATGGCACCTGGGACCCATCCTGCAGCCACAGGAGCACCTCTCACCCTGCCTCTTCTCCAGGCCCCCCCACCCCACTCCCAGATCCCGGGCACCCAATGACATGTGCTGCTCCCCCTGCCCAGCACAGTGCCGGTGCCCAAAACAGGCAAGGGTGTGGGGTGCGGGGCACGGAGCTGCCATTCAACATTGCCTCCGTCTCCATCCTCAGGCCGTTCGTTCCCTACAGACCTAACGACTAGATGTCACCAACTCAGGTGACCCAGGACTCAGCAGGGAAAAAGGAAGTCTGGAGTCTACGTGGTGACCAGGGCAGGCTGCAACCCCATGCCCCATTGGGAGCCACACCAGGACACCTGTGGCCCCACCTTCCCTGCGGCAGCCACCCCCGGAAGCCCTACCTCAGCTATCTTCTTGTCATACGCCTCCATGAACATGTCCACTTCAACCCTCAGGGCCTCTGGGTCCAGGATGGAGTCTGTGTAGTCGCTGATCCACTCTGAGGCAGAAACGAGGGAGGGAGGCAGGGCTTCCTCAGGCTGACACTCGGGGCCCCACCCCAGGACCTGCCAGGCCAGTCGGGATTACCTTCCACCAGCACAGGCATGGAGACTATGGCCCAGGGTTCAGGTGGTAAGGAAGATTCTAGCGGTGGCACGCTGGGCCCTCACCTCTGCCTGCCTGGAGGCCAGGCTCGTGCCTCCCTCACGCCACTCTCAGGGCTGGTGAACACAGCAGACACTGCCCCACCCAGCTTCCCCGCCAGCCCAGGGCCCAGGACGGAGGCGCCCACACCTCCCGCAGTACTGACTGTGAATGCCACCCTGCACGGGGTGACTCTCTGTTGACACCAGCAAAGGGCCCTTCAGGGCTATGGCAGCCGACACCCCGCTGGGCTTCTGGAACACCACATAGGCTACCTGGAACCCCTGGAGAGAAACAGCAATGTCACCATGCTGGCAGCCTTCCCTTCCTTCCAGCCACCCATACCTGGCATAAGGGGCTCTACCTGCCCTCAGCCTGATTTGTCCCTGGACCAGGGGAGGCATGCTGGGCTCTCCCTGAACTGTGCAGATAACCAGGAGGCTGTCCGCAAGCCAAAAGTGGGATGGCTGCGCTCCTGGTCACCCACCTTGTGCTGGAAGGGACTTGTCCCCACCAGGGGCCTGTCTTACAGTTATGGGAGGGGCTCAAGAAAAGTGTGCCCACCCTAGGCCTGGGATGGATGTGCCTGCTGTCCCAGGAGAAGGTATGGGCTCAAGGGACACAGGGCAATGACTGTGGGGCCGTGGAGCCTAAGAAGATTTGGCTGCAGCTGGGGAGCTCAGGGAGGGCCCTCAGGGCAGGGCTCGGAAATGGTCCCTGAGCTTCCATCCAGGACAACGGAAGAGCCAGCAGGAAGCTGAAGGATGTGGCCAGTCTGGGGTGAGGAGTGGAAGCTCTTTACCTGCCAGCCCTCCTGGACTGTGTGGGGAATACTCTGAACGTCCCACTGCCACCTGGCACCACCTTCCCCTCCCGTGCTGGGGACACTGCCCTAGCCCTACCCCAGGCCCCCATTCTCTAAGACCCCACAGCTCGCAGGCTTACCGGAACAGGCTTGGGGTGAAAAAACTTTGACTTTGGCTCCTTTGGGCTCTCGGCGAGCTCGGGCTTCCTGTGAAACTCCACTGACTGGACGGGGCCACATGCGGAGAGGAGGCGGGACAGGCACTCCTGCCATGGCCCAGGAAGCACAGCGTGAGTGGCTGCAGGGCCTTGCGGGAGCCTCCCTCCACCCTGCAGGTCTGGGACCCCACGTCTGGGCCCTCGCCAGGGGTGCACAGGTGAGCCCTGGGCAACCCATGGCCTCAACATGGAGGTTAAAATCCTACCCTCCCGGGGCCTGAGACAAAGTTATTCGATTGTAACATTAAAACCTATGGGTAAAAAAACTACCCCTTTACTGGCCAGGCCGCTCAGGAGGATGGAGTGAGCAACAGAATTCAGGGATCAGTTTTTGGCTATGGCAGGACCCTTTGGGAAGCACATGCCCAGGATGTGTTTGGTTTTCTCACCAAAGTGAAAGGGATCTCTCTCTGAAAGCGCATCCACCTGAAAGATTCGTCTTTCCTACCAATTTCTCCAGGTAAATGATCCCAAAAGTAGGACTAGGTCCTCAATTAAAAGAAAAACTATTCAAAGAATAGATGGGGACATTTTTGGGGTTGTTCTGCATATTCTGATTTGATGAACAACCATGTAAGTTTCTCTACCTGAATCAGCCATTTAAAAATCAGCAAGTTAAATCCACGCAGTTGGAATCAGCGTGCTGCCTAGGCTTGATGGGGAGAGGGGCACGTGGGCAATCTGGGCTGCAGGTGATGCTGCTCCTCCCTCTGGGCGCTGATCACAGGGGTACGTTCAGTTTGTGAAACACTCGGGCTGTACAGCTCTGGCCCAGGCCCTTCTCCACCCACACACTGCTCCAGAAACAGCTAAAAATGACACCCTGTCCTCTCAATGGTTTCCTCTACTTAACTACCAACTTTTATTTTTAAAATTTTTTAACTATTATCTTTTAGAAACTAATTTTTTTTTTTTTAAAGATTCTCCTGATTTATTTTTACAGAGAGAGGAAGGGAGAGAGAAAGAAAGGGAGAGAAACATCAATGTATGGTTGCCTCTCACCTGGCCTCCTCTGGTGACCTGGCCTGCAATCCGGGCATGTGCTGTGACTGGGAATCGAACTGGTGACCCTTTGGTTCACAGCCCACACTCACTCCGCTGAGCTACACCAGCCAGGGCTGATATTTCTTTTTAAAAAAATAATAGTTTCTCTTCTGTTAATTTACATAATACTAAATTTAACAGTTTTGTGAAAAATAGTTGTTATGTCTAGATAGATTTAGAAGTAATTTTATTTTCTCATACTTTGGCTATTCTCTCTCTCTTTTTTTAAAAGATATTACTTATTTTTAGAGAGAGGGGAAGAGGGGGAGATAGAGTGGGAGAGAAACTTCAATCTGTGGTTGCTTCTAGCACGCCCCACAGTGGGGACCTGGCCCACAAAGCAGGCATGTGATCTGACTGGGAATTGAACTGATGACCCTTTGGTTTGCAGGCCAGAACTCAATCCATTGAGCCACACCAGCCAGGGCAACTTTTCCTACTCTTCACTATGGACACATATACCACTTTTATAATCAGGAAAAAACAACATGCAATTGAAACAATTCTAGGTAATCATAAAAAGCCTTGCGCTTTGGGTTCCCTACAACTGCATTTTTTTTTTTTTTTTTGAAGATTTCATTTATTTATTTCTAGAGAGAGGGGAAAGGAGGCAGAACCAGAGGGAGAGAAACATCAGTGTGTGGTTGCTTCTCGTGCGCCCCCTACTGGGGACCTGGCCCACAACCCAGGCATGTGCCCTGACTGGGAATCAAACCACCAACCCTTTGATTCGCAGGCAGATGCTCAATCCACCAGCCAGGGCCTAAAAGTACATGTTTAAAGAGCAAATTCCTAGTCACAAGAGAGAGACTGCCCTCTAGACACCTTCCCTCGGGGCTTCAGTTATTGGACTCTGTCCACAACTAAGGCCTTGGTGGGGACCATTGGGAGCCCCACTCTGCCTAAAGCCACCAGAGCTTGCAGACTGCCTCCCAGATACCAGCTCACCTCTGTGCAGTACGGGGGCACATTGAGGACAAAAAGGGTCCTCCTCTGAGGCCAGGAAGACTTGGTGCCTTCTCGAACTCTGTGCTCTCGCACATACAGGTAGTGAGAAGCCTTCTGCTTTTCAGAGAACTTGATCGGAACAACTGGAAGAGAAAGGGGGCAGGGAGGGATGGCATGAAAGTTAGGTTCAGGCTGTCCCATTCTAGTCCCATCTGTCTGTCCACCCACCCATCCATCCATCCTTCAGAGTCCTTCCTCTAGGCAAGGCTTGTGCAGGATACTACACAGGCCATGAGAATCAGCAAAGAGTTTGCCAGGAGGGATCCCCAAGCCGGTGGAGGAGACAGAAGGTAACTGGGCAATTATTACAGGTGGGCAGTGAAACGAGGGGAAAGGTCACCCCTGCTGCTCATGGGGCAAACACCAAAACCCGTACCACCGCTAGAAGCCCAGCAGACCCAGGGCACCTCTGTGGCCTCTTCTCACACCCTCCTCCCCCACCACTGGGCACACATGCCAGGTTAGACCCACCAGCCCTAGGTCTTCAACATTCTCTTATGGTTTTTAATCTGTATTTGTATGATTATACGGATAACCGTTCATATTCTCTCTCTCTCTCTCTTTTTTAAGAGAGAAAGGAAAGGAGAGAGAGAGGGAGAGAAACACCGGTCGGTATGCCGCCCCAACTGAAGACAAACCTGCAACCCAGGCTTTTGCCCTGATGGGGAACATAAGACCTTCCGGTATCCTGGAGGCCACTCCAGCCAGCTGAGCCCTACCCGCCGGGGCCCCCATACATTTTAATCCTCATAAAACTACGGACGGTTTTCCGTTTCTCGCACCACCTTCTACAGAGGGCAGTGGGATACAGCGTCCCTGCACTCACGAGGCTCACACGGTAACGGGGAATGAAATGAGCCGGCATCAATACGAAAGAGACAGGGAGAAGCAGTCGCGAAGATGGGTGGCAGAGGCCTTTTAGATAAGCATCCGGAAGGCCTCTTTCAGGGAGGCTGGGAGGACACAAAGCGGCCAACAGCCAGGGCATAGCAGTGGCAGGAACTCGGGGGAGGGGGACAGAGGGCATCGGCCAGGACAGGGGGGCCAGGGTCAGCGTTAACACGTTCGGATTTGGCTGTAGGTGCTAACGGCGGCCGCTGGAGGCAGTTCAGGGGGTTGGGGGAGGGCGTGGAGGTGCGCGTGAGAGGCAAGATCTGACTTAAATCCGACTTCAGAAAGAACCTGCAGGCACCTGGGTGGAGAACAGAAGCAGGGGCAACAACACGCGCCGGAGAAGCAATGAGACGGGCACATCCCGCCCAGGGGAGAGCCGGCGGGGGCCGGGCAGGGAACTGCAAAGAGGCGACGAGCAGTACGGGTGCTCACCGAGGGCGAAGGTGGAGAAGGACACGCCTGCGGGAGCGTGGACAGAGGCGGGTTCTCCCAAGGACAGCGCTGGCCAAACGGGCTGGTCCCGGGAGAGTACAGCTAGACCTGAGCAAGGCGCCGCGTGGGTCTCGGGGGGACCCGGGGCCTCTCAAAATGCCGGGCCACCGCCGACCCGCTAGACGCCTCTGGGCAAAGCCTGGCCGTACGCGGCCCCGTACCTCGCAAACCCTCACCTGAGTAGCCGAGGGGGCTCGGAATCGCCTCCTCAGAGCTCCGCCGCGCACGCTTCCTGCGTCGCGCCACCATCTTGCCGACCGGAAGCCGCGCGGGCCGCTGGGAGTTGTAGTTGGAGGCTGGTGGCTGCGCGTTACCAAGAAAAGGTGCCGTGTGGGGTTCCCGCCGTCTTCGTTCTGGGCTGGCTTCTCTGGCCCGGGTCACCCCAGCGCGCAAACTTCGTTTGCTCAGATTATAGTCAACGCGTTGCGTAAACAGTCGTTCTGGCTGTGACATTGCAATTAGACTTGGAGGGCAAGGGCGGCAGCAGGATCGTATAGGACACCATTGCAATAATCCAGAGGAAAGGTGATGGCTTGATCACTATGGGGGTGGCCATCGGGGTAATGAGAGGTGGTCAGATTCCGGGTATGTCTGAAGAATTCCAATAGGATTTGCCGACAGATTGGATACGCAATGTATCCGAGCAAATACAAAAAAGGAGAAATCCAGGGCTAGTGCTAGTTTCGGTGTCTTTGGAACTGGAAGGACAGCGCTGTCCTTTACAGTGCTCCGCCTTCCCCGCTGTGTCCGTTGGCAGTGCAGAAGAGATGTCCTAGTCATTGTGATGGCTCAGCACAGGGGTTTGCACCGCGAGCTGATACTTCAGAACTGAACTGAGAAAAACGATAGCCATTTTTTTGTATCTCGGGATTTTGAGGGTTAGGGATTTGGGCAGGGCTCAACCAGGTGATTCCTTGGCTCCACAAGGTAGTGACCGAGGTGGCTCGGTATTCAGCTGGCATATGGGCTGGTCCGACGGGTCCAGGTCAGCTTCACTCACTTGGCTGCCACCTTACCTGGGTGGCTGGAAGGCTGGGCTCGTGTGGGACTGTCAACTGGAGCACCTACCCGTGGCTTTTCCCGGAATGTGGGCTCAGGAGTCAGTCCTCTTACCTGGTGGCTCAGGGACCCCAGAGCCTGCAGGGGCAGGAAGTGGGGTTACTGCCAGTCTTTCAAAGTCCGGGCCCAGCAGCTGGCTGAGTCACATCCGGTCAAAGCAGTAGCAGAGCCCACTCAGACTCAAGGGGCACAGACCCACCTCTTACAGCAAAGAATGTCAGATCATCCGCAGCCATCTTGATCCACCACACCGCCCCCGTTACCATCTACTGCTAGATTTTGTTACCATCTGGTCGGTGAGATCTTCCCAATCCAGACTCGAATTCTGAGGATCGCTTAGACTCCCTTCTGGGACCAACTGTTTTATAGTGGGTTCTCCCACAAGCAGGCAGACCTGGGGACAGGGATTCAGGTACAAGTAGTTTTTTTGGTAGGTGGTCCCAGCATCCTAGGTAATGGGTGGTGTGGTGGAATGGAATTTGATGCAAGACTACAAGTGCCAGTAGTACCTTGGTGTAAGCTGATAGCCTTGTCCTCTGTCCCCTCTTCAGCCTTTGAAATCCAGTATTTAAGTCCTTGTGAGCAACAGATATTTTTACAGCAGCTATAGCTTCGATCTAACTTAACATTCCAGTGTCCAGATTCTTCATTTTTGTACCTGGAGCATTCTCCTTTTCATGGGTGCACAGCTATGGAAGGAACGTTGTTATGTGGAGCTTCTATGTGTTTTGGAAGGGGAGGCTTTCCCATATTGCTTAGCTTTGCTTGTGGTTGGAAGCAAAGGTCCGATAATTTCAGCTCCAAATGGCCTCTATGGGAGATTTTGTAACTAAGATGGACATTGCTTTCATCAGCAGGCACAGTCTATGTGCCCTCTTGATTATGGCTAATCTTGTGAGTTGCTTTGACAACAGAATGTGACAGAAGTCATATACTGAGATTTTGAAGTACAGGACATATGCTCATAGCTTCCACCCCCTTGGCACCCCGGCATGTAGAGAATCTTGTCCTATAGTTCTGTGAGATCACATACGGCAAGAGATGCTGCAGCTGAGGCGGTGGTCACCTGAGTTAAGGTGCATCAGATGTTCTAACCCCAGGTGAACTGAGGAAATGAGGCCACAGTAGTGAGCATGTGGAGGAGACACCGTCATCTCTGCCAAGCCCTGCTGAAATTGCAGCATAGCGAGAAAGTATTTTTGTTGTTTCAGTCACTATTTTTTATAAGTTTTATTGACATAGAATATACACAGAAAAGTAACTGTTTTAAAGTATACGTGCCATGACTGGTGTGCCTCACTGGGTTGGGTGTTGTCCTGCAAACTCATAGGTTGTGGCTCGATTCCCCGTCAGGGCACATGCCTGGGTAGTGAATGAAGGAGGAGCTATGAAGAAAATCTGACAAGCTCAGTGACCGCAAGTGACCACACAGGGTGGTCTGATCATAAATCCATAATGGGCAGGCCATGGACAGTCAGTCCCCAGGCCTAAAGCTTCTGTAATAAAATGTTTATCACTGCCTTAAGCAAGCCCTGTTTTTGTGCATCTAGGCTAACACACTTTTGAAATGTCAGTCACCCTCTTTTGCAGGCTCCTCAAGGGAGCATATGATCTTGTTACAGGTGTATCACCTGTATTTACTGTGTATGTTCTGTTCATTTGACTTTTTATCCCATTCTAGAGATCTCCTGCTTTGCTTTCTCCCTCATCTTAATCTACCATCAATGGATTTCTTATAATCTTTCTTGTGTTTCCTCCTTTGATTCCAAAGGCATAAAAGGAACTGCCAAACTGCCATTTTCTGGAGCATTTTCTCAATCTATTGCAAGCTTACTTCTGGGTATATCCTCCGTTTGGCCAAATACTTCTAATTAACTCATAAAATTTCCTATAGGCTTGGACGTTCTCATGTCCACAGATGTATGGTCCACATTGTATTTTTCCCATTGATCTGTCAATGGACATTTGGGTCGTTTGTAACTTTGGCTGTGATGAATAATGTTGCTATGAACATTCATGTAAAATTTTGGGCAGACATGTTTTAAGTTTTCTTGGGTATTGAAGAGGAGTGGAATTTCTGGGTCATATGGTAATCATTTAATTTTTTTGGAAACTGCCAAAATGTTTTCCAAAGTGGCTGTACCATTTTATATTTTCACCAGAAATGCATGAGGGTTCCACCTTCTCCACATCCTCATCAATACTTGCTATTGTCCATCTTTTTAATTATCGCCATCTTAGTGGCCGGGGTGTTTCTTATGGTTTTGATTTGCATTTCCCTGATGACCAAAAGATATTGAACCTCTGCATATTTTCACTGGCCACTTGTCTTTTTCTTCCTTCCTTCCTCCCTCCCTTCCTAGAAATGTCTACTCAAATCCTTTGCCCACTTAGGTTGTTTTTTTATCATTGAGAGGTAAGAGTTTTTTTCTGGATTTAATTCCTTCAACAGATTTATGATTTGCAAGTATTTTCTTGTATTCTGTAGGTTGTCTATTCACTTCATTAAACGTATCCATTAAAGCAAAGACGTGTTTAATTTTGATGAAGAATTATTTTTTGTGGGTATCTAGTTGTCTTTGAACCATTTATTGAATGGAGTATTCTGTCACTCAATTGTCTTGGCACCCTTGGTGAAAATTAAATTACCAGATAGTTGAGGCTTTATGTCTGGATTGTCCATTCCATCCCATTGATCTGCATATAGGTTTACATTTTTTAACTTGATTATTTTAGAGAGAGATAGGAAGAAGAGAAACAATGATTTGTTGTTCTACTTATTGATATGCATTCCTTGGTTGATTCTTGCATGTGACCTGACTGGACACTGAACCGCAAGCTTTGTGTACTGGGATGATGCTCTAACCAACTGAATTGCCCCACCAGGGCTTTTTTCTTTTCCCTCAATTCCCCCACCGCAACACACACAGCTGTCAGATTGCTATCTATCTGTGTCTGTCTCTTGGAGAACTTTTTAAAAAAGATTTTATCTGCATTTAGAAAAAGAGGGAGAGAAACATCAAGAGGGAGTGTGGTTGCCTCTCACATGTCCCCCACTGGGGACCTGGCCCACAACCCATGCATGTGCCTTGACGGGGAATCAAACCAGTGACCCTCGGTTCGCAGGCCCATGCTCAACCCACTGAGCCACACCAGCCAGGGCTGGAAGTGGATTTTTAGTTGACAATACTTTTCTTGCACTACTCAAAAAGCGTGCCATTCTTTCTGGACTCATGGTCCCTAATGAGAAATCTGCCGTCACTCAAATTGTTTTCCCTACATGTAAGGCAACATTTCTCTGGCTGCTTTCAAGATTTTTTCATCTTTAGTTTTCAGGAGTTTATGATGTGTCCCGGTGGGACTTTCTTTAGGTTTATCTTATACGGGGTACCCTGAGCTTCTTGGATCTGCAGGTTTTTCATCTTTGGCTATTTCTAGGGAGTTTACAGCCATAATTTCAATTTTAGCCCTTCCCTTCTCTCCTACTGTGACTGATAACAGATTTTAGATTTTTTGTTGGAGGTCCTCAGCTGAAGTCCTTTATTTCTATTGTTCAGCTTGTGTAATTTCTAGTTTCATCTCCAGTTCACTCCTTCCTCCATTGTTTTTTCTTGTTCTTACTGTATTTTTCAACTCTAAATGGTTCTTTATATTTTCTATTTCCTTGCTGAGATTTTTTTTTTACTTGTTTAAAGTGTGTTCATGATTTCTTGACTTTTATAATTATTGCTTTTAAATCCTTGTCAGGTAATTCCACCATCTCTGACATTTCATGTTGAGTCAACTGTCTTTTCTCCTTCAAGCTGACACCTTCTTAGTCCTTGGTATGAGCAATTTTCAACTGAAATGTGGACATCTTGGGCGTTATGAGTACTCCAGATCTACTTCAAGTTCCTATAGCACTTCTCTGATAGGGTTGGAGCGGCACCACTCCATTACTGCCAGGTGCGGGATGTTCAGGTTCCTCGTGAAGTGTGCCGATACCCAGGGTGGGAGTTCTCCTAGCGATTGCTGGGTGGGCTGAGGGCCGTCACCCTACTACACATCTGCTGTTAGCACCTGGGTTGGAAGGGGCTGGGGCGCCTCACTTCTCCTCACGTGGTCTCCACTGATAGGAACTTATTAACATTCCAGTTCCCCACTTGGCCTCCTTGATGCCACCCCAGCAAGAGATTTTGGGGTATCCCCATACAGTGTAGTGAAGCTGGAAGTCAAGGCTCCCAATTTGGCCCTTGCTGGTGAAACTTTGGGCTGGTTCTCAGTCTGCTATCCCTTTTCAGGTCCTTGGGGTGTTTGTTTGTTTGCTTGCTTCTCCAGCACACAATTTGGGACACGTGAAGCAAAAACAACCCAGAGAACTCAGTGGGAGTCATTCCTTGGGTTCTAAGGTGCCCAACCATTTTCCTCTTCCCAAAAGTGGAAGTATTCACTTTTTGAAAACATCAAATGGTGCAGCTGGCCGTGGAAATTAAGAGTAATGATTCCTCAAAACTTTAAAAATAAAATTAACATATTATACAGCAACTCCACTTCTGGGTAAATGCCCCGAAGAGCTAGCAGGAGGGTCTAGGAGCGATCTGTAAACCGTGCGCACAGCATCACTCACAACCACTACAATACAGAAGCAACCTAAGTGTCCCTCAGGGGATGACTGGGTAAGCAAAACATGGTGTACATACACAGCGAAGTATTATTCAGCCTTAAAAAGGAAGAAAATTCTGACACATAGTACAACACAGATGAACCTTGAAGGCATGTCGAGTGAAAGAAGCCATCAGAAAAAGACAAATACTGCATGCCACTTTTGTGAGTAGTTAAAACCACAAAGACAGAAAGTTGAACGGTGGTTGCCAGGGGCTAGCGGAAGGAAGAATGGGGTGTTAGCGTTTAGTGGGTACAGAGCTGCAGCTCGACGAGATGAGAGCATTACAGGGATGGATGGGGGTGAGGCTTATACAACAATGTGCATGTATTTAATACTAATGAGCTGTGTACTGAGAATGGTTAAGTCAATACAATTTATGTGTATTTTACTACAAAAGATTAGTTTTTTCCTAATGCATAGTTGATCTAAGAGGTTAAATTTCTGAGTTTAACTTCTTTAAACCAAGACAAAAACCATCAGTCAGACCGGGCCCAATGCTCTGCCAGAGCCAACCATGCGCAACACACCCAGTGAGGCACATTAGGCCCCAGAGGCTATGAGCCCCTGTGCCTAGTGCTTCCACAGACAGTGACCCTCCCCTTTTCTCAGCTGCAGAGACTCAGGCGGGGGGCGGGGGGGCAGGAGGGCAGAGCATGCTGTGAGGAACTCAGCTCCAAGCTCAGAGCTGATGAATGTAAAGCAAAGGCCATTGCCTGTTTCTGGTTCCAAGTCCCACAAGGCAACTTAGTAAAATCTTTGAAGAAATGACAGCTCAGAGGTAGGAATAACAAACAATTTATTCAGAAATGTATTAAGTAACAGAGTCTCCTCCATCCCTTAATGCCTCTTCCTCTTCTTTTGAACAGAAGAGACACAAGATGGAGAAATGTAGGGAAGTAGAGCAAGTTAAGGACAAAAGGACTGGCCCACTGCCTTCTCTTCCCTCTTTTCCACGATGTCATCCTGCAGACCAGGAGAGGCAGACAGGCTTCATCCCACAATGTACCACACGACTGTCCCAAGGATTGAGGCCAGGGCTGCAGCTGGCTCAACAAACTCTGGCAACAGAGCAGCCGGCATGGGACTGGAGGGAGGGGGTAGGGTAGAACCAGTGGGCAGCATGTTTCCCATCACCGTTCAGAGCCAAGGCTGAGCCCAGTGGCCAGACTGGGCTCAGGACCTGAGAAATCAGGTCCTACTGCCTCGGGTGCTCTCCTGGGCCAAGAAGTTTCAGAAAAGCAGAGGAGGAATGTCTTCCAGCTGCTGAAAATTAAATCTGCACCCATTCAAAGGGGAAGAGGGAGCAGAAACTGCACTCTTTAAGAACAGGGAAGTCGAGCACCACCAGGCATATTCCTTGGCCTGGCCTGGCCTGGGTAACCTCAGAGCTGGAGGGTGGGTTCAAACCCTGGGTCTTTCCTGCTTGACAGATTTAACTCTGTGGAAACATGAGCGTCTAGTTTTTTCTTCACTGGGCTGGCCCCAAATAGAGGTTCTTAGTGCCTCAGCCCCCTTTCCTTTCTAGGCTTGTGCCTTTCACAGAACTTGCTGCTGACTCTGCAGAGCTCCCAGAATCCTGCTCCCCGACTCTCTCTGGCTTTGTCAGCCTGGACTCCCTTTCCAGTTCAAAAAAACTGGTGGGAGACTGACAATGACTCTGGAGCAATACTGTTGGGGCTGCCCTGGGTTCCACAGATTTGCCCCGGCTCCCTGGAGCCATGCTGAGGGACTAACCCACTGCCTGCCTAGAAGGGCTGCTTTACTCTCTCAATCTCTCCTCATCACCCATCATTCCCCTCCCCTCTATTACCAAGGCAGGAAAATATCTGGTCACCAACAGACAGGTCACTTATTATAGTAGAGAACATGCCCCTTAGTGGTAGCTTCAAATTTGCTCCTAGCATCCCTAACTTTTGTCCTATAGACATCTGAGGCCAGAAAGAAAACGCCAGGAGCAAGCCAGCATCTTCCCCTTTCAATAACCCTCCAAACCCCAAGTCACAGAAGTAGGGGAAAGCAAAATCAGGGTGATTAGTGCTGGGCTAGTAAAAACTTGAAGGACAAGCAATGCAAGCCCTGTGAGCAGTGATAACCAAAGGCCACGAGAGCTGGCAGGGATGGGGGCCCTCCTTGGCATAACCCAGTGGGAAAGGGAAATGTGACCCAGGGATTTACTCTGCATTGCCTGAGGCAGCATGGACCCTCAGGCCAAGAGCTGGGGTGCCCTCTTCTCAGCAGAGCAGCAGCACCCCCACCCTGCCACCCTCACCAGCAGGGCCCTCCCCAGACCACACTGTGCTGAGGCCAAGAGGCCTATGAACTGATGCCCATGCAGGCCATCTCCACTGAACAGGCAGCTGAGTGGCATAGCTCTGGAGCTGACATGGCCCCCATTAGAATGGCAGGGGCTTCCATTCTCCACTTTGTTTGCAAAGTTTAAAAAATAGAAATGGGAGGCAAGCCCCTTACCCCTGGAGAAAGGAGTGTCCTTCAAATAGCCCCTGCCCCGTATGCCACAGAGCCACAAGAAAGCCACACAGAGAATTTAGGACATATTTCTAGATAAGAAATCAGTTTGGGGCCAAGGTCAGTAGGAGAGACACTCTGAGCAACACAAACCTACCTTGGTGAGAAGGTGGAGGGAGAAGAAACACACTACAGGAAACGTTAACGTACAATGAGCACAGGGTAGAACACATCACAGAAAGGCAGTCCCGTCCAGCGAGCAAGCTCTCTACCCCCTGCTAGGGGCTCCAGCCCCACGGCCCACCGGTCACCAGCGTCGCTTTGTGAAGCAGAGTCACTCTCCTCTGCCCCCGCTCTGGCTGCCTCACTCCCTACTCAGAGTTTGATCTTGAACTCTGTGGGCTGTGGGGTCGTGGAGGCCCCCGAGGACTTGAAGAGCGCCTTCAGGATGGTGTCTGGGTCCACTTCGGCAGGGGGATAGGATGAGGCGGCAGAGCTCACCCTGCGAGGAAGCTCGCTCTCCTTTTTCACTGAGGGGCTGTCACTCAGCCGCCTGTGGAGAGCAGTGAAAAGTCAAAACCCTTGTCAGCCTCCCGCGAAAACCAGGAGGGCCCCATGTATTGAGCATCTGTTATGAGCTTTCTGTATCCCTTTATCTCACTTCGTCTGTAGCAAGCCTACAGACCTTTCCTACTTGGCAATAAGAAAACCGAGATGCAGCCTATTGTGGGCTGTGGGTTTTAAGTCTAGAAAACAATGCATGTCCCACAGGGATGATCACATACACATTAGCATATTAAACATTCTGAGAAGTCTTAAAGTAAAGAAATCAATTTAACTCTGCTTAGCCCTGTGGTCCCCAAACTTACTAAACCATAGGAGACACACACTTTTCAGAATACAACTTAATTCTGGAATACAAGTTTAAGAAACTTGTCCAAATCACACAATTCAATATCCAGGGTTCACATTTTGGTCTTTCGAATGAGTCTATTTCAGGCCTGCACTGCACTACCCCACCTACCTTGGCTAGTCTAATATCCTCCCTGGGTCACTGTCTCCTTATAAAAGAGCCTAGTCCTGGACCAGGCATGCACACCAGGCGTGTAAAACAAAACGAGTGGCAGCAACCACCACAGCTCCAGCAGTCAATCACAGGAGGTGGGATTCTCCGTTCCCTTGGACAATGCACCCAGTTTTGCAAAGAGGGACACATTTGGCTTGCGCTCCACTTTCTTCTCAGGTGTTTCTAGATTACTAGGCTGGGAATAGGTCTTAATGTTAGCCCCTGTGAGGCCAATCCCCTGCGGTAATAATGAGACAAGCCACTCTGTACAAATCTAAGCACCCTGGTTGACTGCCTGCCCTCAGAGCACAGGAACTAGACTGAGTGGGGCTGTGATACAGGCAGTTTACCCTTCAGGATAAAGAGGTGATCCTGCAGAGCAAGCAGGGAGAAAGCCCCATGCTGCCCCCAACACCGCTGCCTCTGGAACTTACAGCAGGATGGGTTGGTCTGAGGTGATAACGTTCCCGTTCATATGAAGGTTGCACTTCATTGGCTGCCCTGAAAAAAACAAAGAAAAAGCTCTGCCATGAGACTATAGCTCCTCGCACAAAAGGACAAAGCTGCCCCCATCAGCACCGGAGTCAACATACCCACCATTGGCAGCCCTGGCTCCACAATGGGGAGGCAGCTGCCAGGTTCCAGCAAAGCCCATGGACTAAGAAAACCCCAGGGTGTGAGGTCCAGGACACCTTGGCAATGATAGCACCAAGAAAAAAAAGTGGCAATAGACCTTGCTTCACATAGGAGGGGAGCAGAGTGGGAGGGGAGAGAGTGGACTCAGAGTAAAGGCGTCCAATCTTGTTTGTGTAGTAATCAGTAAGGGAAATGTTTACGTATAAAATCGAGTGAAAAGAGGATTAAAAAATGTATGTCTTACACTTCCACTTTGGCCATGAAAGATTAAGTGTACTGAGTACTGCATTCCCGCTGTATATAAAATGTGATCAGGAGAACAATGAACAAGTAAGATAAATTTTTTAAAAAGATTTTATTTATTTTTAGAGACAGGGGGAGGGAGAGAGAACTAGAGGGAGAAACATCAATGTGTGGTTGCCTCTTATACACCCCCAACTGGGGGACCTGGCCTGCAACCCAGGCATGTGCCCTGACTGGGAATAGAGCAGTGACCCTTTGGTTCTCGGGCCAGTGCTCAAACCACTGAGCCACACCAGCCAGGGCTTTTTTCTGAGAATTTTTGAACATTGAAAAAAAACACAATAGGCTCTACATCATGTCCCTCTCCTCTCTTGGCGAGTGAACACACCTTTACTCTCCGCACTCTCCTCTCTCTGTGAATTCTCTCACAGCCCTCGTCACCAACCACTCTAACACTTTCATGGCCCATAAAGGGGCATTGTCTATTTCTCCCTCTCCTCTGTCCTCCTGAGACTTGTGACTAGGGGAGCAGTGGGCTGCAGAAGTCCAACCCAGCCTAACCCCCTAACCCTGTCTCTGAAAAGTTCGGAGAGAAGATTCTAACCCTTCTCCATCTCTGCATTCTGTGGGCAGCCTCCTCTTCGACCACCTTCACAGCCAGTGGTCGGACTGGAAATGACTGGAAATAAGAACAGAACTTACCGCTCCCTACAGCCGCAGGCAGAAAATAACATTGGACTAAACTGCAGCCTCATGTTCCAACACCCCAACAGCCCAGGGCCACACAAGTGCAACCCCCCACCCTTTTTAAATCAAATTATAATCCAATAAAAGCTCGAAGCCCCCACCCCTCAATGCTGGTGTATCTCTCCACACCATACCCCTCTCCTTTCTTGGAGAGTGAATAAAAACTTTACTCTCTTAAAAAAACAACCAACCAACCCCCACCCTCCCCCCAAAAAACAATAACACAAAAAGAGGGAATAGAACCATAAATAACATTCCTATCTCTCACTGGAACTAAGTTAGTATTAATCTGAAATAGATTCTGATATATTCTATCTATAGAAGATACACTTTAGATTAAAAAAAAAAACAACAAAAAGGTCGAAAGTAAAGAAGATGTAGCACCCAAATAACAACCCTAAGAAACCTGAAGTGCTATACCAATATAACAAAAGCCTCGAATTCACGAAGCCAAAGCTAGCAGGAGGGAAAGGAACAGTAAAAACACGACAGCTGAAGGCTTCAGTGCTCCGTGTTTACTAATGGGTAGAGCAACCAGGCAGAAGATCACCGAAGAAAAAGAAGACTTGAACAACATTATAAACCAACTAGACCCAACAGACAGCTACCCAACAGTAGCAAAATACATACTGTCCCAAATACTCAGAAGAAAATTTGGGAAACTCACAAATATGTGGAAATTAAACCAAAAATCCTAAATAACCAATGACTCAAAAAAAAAAAAATCACAAGAGAAATCTGAAAATACTTTGAGATGAATAAAAATAAAGACACAGCATATCAAAACTTATGGGATGCAGCTGATGCAGTATTTACAGGAAAATACATCACTCTAAATGCATATTTTAAAAGCAGGAGTGAAAAGACAGGCTACATCATGGGAGAAAACATTGACAAACCATTTACCTAAGAGAACATATGAAGAATATATAAAGAACTCCCAATATGCCGAAGTTGGGATTCAATCCTAGGTCAATTCACATAAAAGAATCACCCAATGAATGCAGACGAAAGTGGAACAACAAATTCATGTCTGTCTCTCTCCCTCCACCCCCACTACCTTCCCCCCTCTCAAATCAATCGTTTTTAAAAAAAGAATAAAAAATTCTGATAACTCAATAATAACAGACCACTCAACAAGTGAGCAAGCGCCCTGGCCAGTGTGCCTCAGTTCGTTGAGTGTCACCCTGCAAACCAAAAGGCCACAGGTTCTATTCCCAGGCAGGGCACATGCCCTGGCTGCAGGTTCAGCCCCCCCTGTTGGGGCACATGTAGGAGGCAACTGATCAATGTTTCTCTCTCACATCAATATTTTTCTCACTCTTTCTCCCCCTCCTTCCTCTCTCTGAAATCAATAAAAGAAAATAATAATAAAAAAAAACGTTTTTTAAAAAGTGAGCAAAGCTTCTGAATAAACATTTCTCTAAAGAAGACACACAAATGCCTTCGCTGTTATGGCTCAGTGGACTGAGCACTGGCCTGCAAACCAAAAGGTCACTGGTTCGATTCTCAGTCAGGGCACATGCCAGGGTTATGGGCCAGGTCCCCAGTTTGGAACATACCAGGGGCAACCAATTGATGTTTCTCTCTTGAACATCAATGTTTCTTTCTTTCTCCCTCCCTTCCTCTCTTTTAAAAATAAATAAATAGCTACTTCTGGCCAAGATGGAGGTTTGGGTAGATACACTTTGCCTCCTCCCACAACCAAAAGGAGGACAACAAAAATTTAAAACAAAAAACAACAAGAACTGCCCGGAAATCAAACTGTATGGAAGTCCAACAACCAAGGAGTTACAGAAGAAACATCCATCCAGTCTGGTAGGTGGGGTGGAGACGGGCAGCCAGGAGGAGGGCCGGGTGGGTGAGGGGGCAGCTGGCAGACAGCACCATCCCACACTCGTGTGTGGAAAACCTGGGAGGAACAACTGGGGAGTGAGACAGACTGTGCAATCCAGCGGAGGGGAAAGAAAGCCTCAAAACCACTGGGTGTGAGAACCTGTGGGGGTTGCGGTGCTGAGAGAAACTCCCGGCTTCAC
>VMDR010008449.1:0-36582 GCA_007922815.1 Macrotus californicus | reverse complement strand
ATCACCAAGCTCTTATTATATGAAATGTTAAAGGGACTTATCTAAGAAAAAGAAGATAAAAAATAGGAACAGTGAAATGACAACAAACTCATAGCTATTAACAACTGAACCTAAAACAGAAACAAAAACAAACTAAGCAAACAACTAGAACAGAAACAGAATCACAGAAATGGAGATCACACAGAGGGTTATCATCAGGGGAGTGGGTGGGGAGAGAGGGGGAAAAGGTACAGGGAAAAAGAAGCATAAATGGTAGGTAGAAGATAGACAGGGGAGGTTAAGAATAGTATAGGAAATGTAGAAGCCAAAGAACTTATATATATGACCCATGGACATGAACTAAAGAGGGGGAATGCGGGTGGGTGGGGGTGTGCAGGGCAGAGGGGAATAAAGGGGGGGAAATGGGACAACTGTAATAGCATAATCAATAAAATATATTTTTTAAAAAAGATACCAAATTTCTAGTTGTGCAGGACTGTTCAGAGGATCTGGAAAATGGAGATCTGATTCTTAAGCTCAGTCCCCTGCACTGGCTCAATTAACACTCTGGGAGGAGTCCGAGGGGAAGGATCCTTATTTCCATTGGTTTCTTACTTGTATTTGTTTACTCACATCTGGATTGACTAAAGGAACCAGTTCTTGGTTCTTCTATATTGCTTCACACTATCTCAAACCCTCATATAATACAAGATTAAAATAGCGAGAGAGAGGGTTAGAATCAGGAATGAAAGGTGGAGCAAGGGGAGTGAACCTAGGACCAGAGACTTTAGGTTGACACACGGGCTCTGGGGGAAGTGGTTTTCTGCCACCCAGCTCAGAAACCAGTGGGTGAAGAGATGATATTCCAGAGCCAACTCTGGGTTCAGTATACATGAACCTGGAGGTGGATACAGGGAGTGATTTGGGGAAAATTGCTCAAACCTTGCAAGCTCTGGTGTGATTCAGGGAACCCCGATGTTAATACTCAAGTTACATCAGTAGCAAAAAGGGTCCCCAAGGCCAGGGATCACCAGGCAGAGCATTGAGCCTAAAAGGAAAGCTTCCTTCTCTTTGTACAAACTATGTACAGGACTGGGGGCTCAGCTCTGGGCTCCTCCCCACCGTGGAACTATGCTAAGACTGCAGAAGCCAAGTGAAGTACCCTGGGTTGGGCGCTCTGTCTCTCCATTGTCCTGCACACTAATCTGTCATTAAGCCATCTCCATTTCTAGTATCTGTTCCTTCTTTCCATCTCCTCTGCTTCCCGGCATTCCTTTTCTGATGACTCATGATAATCACCTCTTAAACTCTTCTACCTGCCTCTGATCTTACTGCTTCCAACGCATCATCCATGGAGGCAGCTAGAGAGATCCAGCCTCACCCCAGGATAAACCTTCTCCATCACTCCCCACAGCATTGTGGCATTCAAAGTCCTCCAGCCTCAGTCTGCCTTTGAGACCTTACTCACATCCCTGTCCCTATGTGCTCTCCATCCTGGCTTTGTCTTCCCAGTGCCCAGGAGCCACCATGTCTTATCACTCACTTCCTGGAGTCAGACTCTTCACACTGTCTGTGGTGTCTTTTTCCTGCTTGGTGACCTCTTCCTCATCTAAGTTCATACAGCATCTCTTTCTTTTCCCCTTCCCTTCCTCCCACCACCCAGCAGAGGGCTTGACATATCTTCGGTGTGTGATAAGTATTTGAATAATTGGAAAATTCATTGAGCCCATAGGATGGACACAGAGGCTGCCCTGTGGGGACAGACACTTCAGTCTAGAAGGACAAAAACTGAGAAGGGACACAATAGAAAGTTAGGAAGCCCTAAGGAAAACAGAGGGGTACATGAGCTATGGGGGTGCATCTGTTCCTTGGTCCCTAGACTGCCACTCTCTGCTCTCAGATCCACCCGCCTCTCTTGCAAGCTGTGCTCCCCAGGCCCCTTGCCACTGGTCTCTGTCTAGGTTCAGCAGGAGTTTGGAGTTTGGAAGGAAGGGATAATTCAGGGTGTGTCTCCTCTGTCTACCTTGGGCAGAGGAGGGCATTTTCTGGCCCTGGCTTCCGGGTTTTGAGTGACACCATCACCCCGTGGGCCCCACAGCCCTGGAGGGAGGCTTGCATCCTGCTGTTGCTAATGTTTGAGTGGCTTCACCATCCTCATTTGGCTTTTCAGCCTTCTCACCCCCACTGTGGCCCACCTGCTGTACGTGACACACTAGAGTGGTTTTGGTTTTCCGAGAGGGCCCTGGCCATTGCAGTCATCTTGCTAAGCCCAGCTGAAGGTTCAGCCCTGCAGTTCCTAGATCAACCTTGGTCCTTCTACTTACGGGGTCTCTTGCTTTTACTGCGTATTTCTGCAACACAGCCATATACACCTTATGATGCCTCATCTATATTATATATATGCCTTATGCAGCATATATCTTATGATTCCTTTTGGGAGACTTTGGAGGTCTGGGTCCTTGAGTGAACCACCATCACATGCCCTTTGGTTCTCATGAAGGAGGGTCTGGGAACCTGGCAGGATGAGGTAGGGGTGGTGGTGCAAGACCACAGCCCACATGTGGCCACTCTTTCCAGGATGCTAATTACTCACTGTGCCTTGACACTTGGAGGAAGAATGTATGAAACGCATTCAGAGGGTAGTAAACTTCAGGAATTCATCATGCCAAGAGCTGGTGCCAACAGGAAACATAAAACCCGTTCTGAGAGGCCTGGCAGGGCTCCACAGTCGATCTGTGCAGATTATTAAGGGGAAGGAGTCTGTCATGCAGCCATCTGGCTGGAGTAGTGATAACGGACCTTAGGGGACCCTGTTGGGAGCCAGAACCTGGGCTGGATGGAGCAAGGGCTGATCTCATGCGGGTTCCCATGCTCCCTTGCAGAATGGCAGGAGGCAAAGAGACTCTTTCCAACCTCTGGTGGAGCTGGAGGTGTAGGGATTGAGACTCGGGGAGTGGGGCTGGGGAGGAGGTGGAGTGGCCACTCGAAGGAGGTGGGACTGGGTGCATGCTTCCCCTGGAACAGAGAAATAAAAATATTTAAAGCTCCAGTCTGACAAGTCAGTATAACTCTCACTGAGCAAGGAGAGAGGAGGGATGAAGCTAAAAGAGAGTGAAGAAAGAGATCTGGGGACCGGAAGAGAAGGGCATTTCTACAGAGGCCATTGAGGTAGGATGTCAGGGAAGACTGGAACTTGACATGCAGGATGCTGATGGCCATGCTGTCAGACAGGGCTGCCTTCCTTGACCCAGTGCGTCCCTGAGCCAGGGTAGCAGAAGTACCGAGGCGAAAAACTCACAGTTCCCGGCATGGAGGTTGTGGGCACTCCTGCCCTGGTGGTGGAGGCCGATAACTGAGCAGGTGTTCACGACTGTGTGTGATGAGCGCTCTCACATAGGGGCATGCTCGAGGCTGCTGAAGCTCAAAGAAGAAGCACCTCCCCTGGCCAACTTGGGAGGCCAGGAACAGCTTCTCGGAGGAAGGTAATTTGGGGTGGGAAGGATTTGTTTTGTTTATCCAGAAAAAGAGGAGGCAGTGGGGTGGGGAAAGGTGTGGAGGGTGTGTGAGAGTGGTACTCAGAGGCCTGGAGGGAGAGAGCTGTGCCTGCTTTGGGAGCTTGAGTGTAGGGTAGGCAGGTGGGTGGGTGGGGATGGGGAGACTGGAGAGGAGGGTGTCCTGAAAGGCCTGCTGCTACTCGAGGAGTTTGGGGGACTGTGCGCAGTGGGGAGGGGTTATAAATCAGGTTGATGGTTTAGGAAGATGCGCTGACTGCAAAGGGAAAGCATGACGGAAGAGCAGGAAGACTGAGGCAGAAGATACACAGGTGGCTGTTATAAAGGTTCATCTGACCATTACACTGCTTCCGGTCCCCACAGGCTGTGCTGTGAATGCACACAATCCTGCTGATAGATGGGGCCTGCCCCATCAGGGTCCCTGTGGCTCCAATGGGGCTCCCTCTGGCTTGGAGAGGATGGTGCTTGGGGAGCAGCCATGGGAGAGAAGTCAGGGCTGGCCAGGCTCCGAGATGTGCGTCCCAAGTTTGCACGTGAAGCTTCTGAACTCCCCAGCCCCACATGGGGCCACCCACTGTGACTCAGTGGGAGGAGTGCTTTGCAGGTGGAGGCAGAGTTTAATGGCAGCTGAAGGGTTGCGAGAGAGCGCGTTTTTCGGGAATGTATGTGAAGGAGGCATCTCTATACAGCTAAATTCCTTTATTAACTTAATGAGTTTGGCTGCTTTCCTGGAAATGCAAGTGCCATTTGGCACCATCGCTGCTGCTTCAGAAAGGCTGTCATTAAACCAAGAATCTGCCAGAACGCTCCATGGCGGTACACGAAGCTGCTCAGGAGATGACGGAGCATCACGCGGAGTTAGAAAGGATCTTCAGGATGGAGAGTGCTCACTCTGGGGCCGGCACGCAGTTAGGGGGTGAAGGTGGGGGTTAGTGGAGCAGACAGGAGCAATTATCTGGATAATCCAACCCATCCAGGTAATAATGAGTAATATTTAAAGGACTGATATTCAAGTTACAGTGAAGTTGACGTAGAGACTTCCAAGGGGTTGAAACACTCCCCAAATCTCCGTCCTCCATTCATGGATGCAGCCTCTGGACAGATTTCTAAAGGCAGGACCCAAGTGTCCCAGCCTAGTGTCGCACTCCCAGGCCCACTGAGAGGGACACTTGAGGAAGTACTATACTTCCTCAGAATGCTGGGCCAGACTCAGAACACCGAGGGCTGAGACTAGAGCACTGGGCAAAATGGGAACAGAAATCTCTCTTCTTCTTTGGATTGGGAGGGTAATTAAAATTAGGGGGAGACCTGGGGAGTCATTGGGCCTTTGAGTTGGTAATATTGTGAAACCTTCTCTAAATTGAGTTGGGATCTGGTTGGATGTGGATGCTATGGAACAATAAAACTTTCCCTAATGATGTTAGCCCAAGACCTCACCTGAATTCCTGATCTGGCAGGTCCCCAGGAGCCACAGCTACAGGGAGCATGGGATGGAGCAGCGGCGGCAACCACCTGCTGTTTGCCAGCTAAGGCTTTGACCCTTGCAGCAAGCCCCTCTGCCACCAGAAGTGGAGGCTCAGGGAAGCTAAGTTACTTGCAAAGCGCCCCCAGCTGGTCAGTGCCAGAACTGGGACTGAAGTCAGATGGTCTTACTCTGAAGGTGGGCCTTTTCCCTTGTACCTCTCCTTGAGGATGAGGAAGGTGCATGTTGAGAGAACCATGGAAAGTCAGGTTTGAGCTCAGCCCAGCCTGGGAAAAATGTCTGTGGTTCCCTCCACCCCGTCTTGGCTCCCATCCCAGGCAAGGATTCCACACGGTTGAGTGCTTTTATAAAATTTTTATTTTTCAGTTACATGCTCATTGTAACAAATCCAAACAACACGTAAGTGGATCAAGTAGGTGGAGGAAGTCCTTTCCTCCCCCCTCCCAGGCGGAGACCTTGTCCTGTGCTTGGTTGAGAGCGCTGGCGCGGGGGCAGGCTGCCCGGCCAAGTCTGGGCTCCCGTGCTTAGAACCCACAGCCCTGGGAAAACCCCTTCGCTGCTCTCTGCCTCAGCGTCTTCCTCTGAAAAATGGAGTAATAGCACTTACCTCATGAGAATGTTGTAAGGATGAAATATTTAGGTAAGTGCCTTGCAAAGAATAAATATTCAAAAAAATCGCTAGCTATCTTGTTACGTGGCCGGTGAATCCAAGCCGAGTGCGATGCTGCGCCCTGCGCTTGCAGCCCCCTTTCCACCTGGCGATGCCTTGTGGACTCTTCCCGAGCCTGCACAGGCGGCACCGTTTGCGGTGGTCGTGCTGACTTAGTTTGCGGAAGGCGCTGTAACTGATTTGCTTAGATGGGGACAACAGTTAAGTTGCGGCCATGTGCCATCGAACAACCTTTCAGCCAACAATGGACCGCATGCACGACAGTGGTCCCGTCAGATTCCAGTGGAGCTCAATTTCCTATAAGAAGAGGAAAGGTGTGTGGTTCAGGAGGAGTTTTTTGTCCTCTGATGGGAGCAGTATCTGTGGGGCTTGGCAGTCGAGTCCCTCTATTCACAACACCTCAGTTTGAGAGCACAGGTTACGTTCCAGTCAATCAGCCACTGACCCGTCTCAGCACAGAGGAGCCTGTCCCCCCAGTGCCACATATTCAGAGGGTGCAGCAGCCCCCCACACCACAGTCTAGCTGCATGGTCTTCAGAGCACATTGCTGTAAATCCTTTGTTGAGGCCTAAGATCCTGGACAAAGGCGCAGGTCCACAGGAGCCACCTTAACATGACTTAAGTGGCACTGCCCCTTCAGGACAGGCTGTCTGTGGTCATGTGGAGCCAGCCTGTGCCTGGACTTTGGAAATATTTTCAAGGTTGTAATGATGTAAAGCATAGATGTTTTATTTCTTCTACCAGATCAATGCCAGAGAAAGCCCCTTATGCTAGATAGGGTCAATGGAACCAAAAACAAATTTTTGAAGTCAAAATATCGAATCCTCAGTTCTATAGTCTCTCCACTCTTTTCTTAATGGATATCACAGAGTTTCTTTTTTTTAAAACCTCACTTGGGCATTTGTTTATTGATTTTAGAGAGACAGTAAGGGAGAGGGAGAAGGAAGGTGGTGGGGGAGAGAGAGAGAGAGAGAGAGAGAGAGAGAGAGAGAGAGAGAGAGAGAGAAACATTGATGTGAGAGAGAAACATTGACTAGTTGCCTCCTGTACGCATCCTGACCAGGGACTGAACCAGGAATCTAGGCATGAGCACTGACCGAGCATCAAACCTGCAACAACATTTTGGTGTACAGGATGATGCTCCAAGCGGCTGAGCCTCTTGGGCAGGCCTAATGGTTATCACAACGTTTCTTAACCTGGCTACTGCTCCAACATGCAATAGCCAAAATCACATTGCCATGACAACGCCCTATGTTCCCTTCTCTCCATCTTGGTTTTTCATTCTTGTGGATCCTCAGGCCACCTTTTATTCCCTCCTGGCAGTTGCTGGGATGGTGATTGGTGCTTTGCCCAGCCAATGTCTCCTGGATATTTCCAATCGGTTTAGCCCACATCCCTGTTCATGGAGCAGCATCGACAGCTTCAATGTTCTGTTTCTGACCCTGTTGGAAGGAAGCAGGGGGAGGGCTTGCGGGACCATTCATAAAGTCCACAGTAGTGGCACTCAGTGATGCCCCGGGCCTTCGCATTCAGTCACCAGGCTCAGACACACCCAGAGTAGCTTCCAGTCCCGCAAACTCCATTCGTGGCAAGTGCTCAATATGCAGGTATACCATTTTTATCTTTTATGCCTTGTTTTTACTGTGCTTTTCTGTATTTAGATACATTTAGATACACAAATACTTACCACTGTGTTACAGCTTCTTACGGTTTTCAGTACAGTGATATGCCATGCAAGTTCCCAGTCTGGCAGCAACAGGCTAGGCCATGCAGCCCAGGAGTGCAGTCGGCTACAGCATCTAGGTCTGCGTGAGTACATCCCCATAACGTTCACACGATGGCGGGTCTCTTACCAACGCACTTCTCGTTGCTAACCCTGCCGTTGAGCAGCGCACCACGGTATTTCCACTGAAAATAAACAACCACAAAGTTGCACTGCATGGTCATGCCAGGAATTCTGTAAGATATCAGTGCTAGAGGTGAGAGCACCGAATTTCAGGGTGTATATATTTTAAATTTGATTATATATTTATACATTTTTGCCAAAATAGAGTGCCAATTATATTTCACTGTCAGAGTAATAAGAGAGCCTATTTACTCAACCTTAAGCAACAGTAGATGTACTTATCTTATACCAGCTGGATTAAAGAACTATCTAATTAACTTTGTACAGATAAAGATGTTTGTATTCTTAACCTAAAAACAAACGGCCTTTCAAAGTGAGAGGCAATAAGCATTTATTTGAGATCAAAGAACAGCTATTCAGGCAGAAACCCAAATAGTGTTCTGATGCGGAGACACAGGCAATGGGGCATTTATGAGAAAAGGGAAGAGGAACATCATGTCAACAGAAGGAAGGCATTTCTCTAGGTACAGGTATGCCTCCATAGTGACGCTAATTCTAAACAATGTTTTTAATTTTCCCTCCGGAAGTCATCAGCCCTATAGTTATATTTATTGTTACCCTCACAGACTGCTCTTTGGGACACAATGTTGCTTTAGGCCCAGTCCAGAGGTTATTTTGCCCTTTCAATATTCCCACGGTTTAAAGCATAAGACAAGCAAGGCAGTTCCTCTGGGGTGGCAGCTCTGACTCCGTGTTAAAGCGGCTCCGTTTATGCTATTTTATAGTGCAAAGGTCAGCTAGGTCCCGACTCTACACCATCGACATTCACAAACAACACAAAAGAGACCAACAACCCGTGGAGAAAAGACATGAAGCCCCTGCAGCACGATTCTGAACTGGACGAGTGTGTGCAAGGCAGGCAGTATGACTCCAACAGCCTCTAACCCTCACGACATCTAGTTATTATCACCCCCATTTGACAGATGAGAAAGCTGAGTGTTGGAGAGATTAAATAGCTCGCCTTAGGTCAGGCAGCTGGCAAGTGGCAAGACTTAGAAACTGAACTCGCACCTCGGTGACGTCAGGACGCGCTCTGTCTGTCCAAACAGGCTGTCTGCATGCACAAGTCCGCAGAAGCAAACGCTTTGGATTTGAAGAAACTGGTGAGGCCTCAAAGAAGGAGAAGCTGCACAAGCTTGGATGCAGAGCTCCAAGTAGTTCAACTCTGCCACGCTTCTTGTGTGTCTAGAAAATTTTCCCACCTCTGAAGCAGAGGGGCTGAGCTATAACAGAAAAACATAGGGGGCGTCAGAAAGTACTCCTGTCTCTCCCTGCCACTCGGGACGGAGGGGCTGGGAGTCAGGCGGCAAGATAGTGCTCCAGTTAGGCTATATTAGCCTCCCTATGTGTGTCCATCCAACAACCCATAGGACTTCTCACTTTCATTTCCTGTGCATGCATAGCAGTGTAGTAAATCCTGAAAGCTGCTGTTTTTATTTTTTTTTTAAACAAAACAGAATCAGAGCCTTTTGGGTTTAAGAGCTGTGCCCATAAATTAGTGCTCCTTGAATGAGAAACATGTGTGGACCTGTGAAGACAGGGCTTTGAATTATTTATCAAGAAGTGATGCCACTTGGAACCTGAGGCACACCCAGCCCCACAACACAACTGGGTGGCTTCCCTGTATGGGTTAGAGACACCACAATGGGCCCCTCACCGTGTGGGTCCTACCCATCTTTTCAACTCCCATATACCCCAAGCTGCAGCCACACCCATGTGCTCACAGATTCCCAGATGCTTCGTGTGTTACCCAAACCGTTTCCTCCCCTCAGATGTCCTTTTCTATTTATACATTGCAGATTCCTGTGAGTCTGCTAAGAGCCAGCCTAAAGGTCCCTTTCTTTCAAAACACTTCCCACCTTCTGGGGCCAGGGTTAGTAGCTGCCTCCTTTGTGTGTGCCTCCTTTGTGTGTCTGGCTAGATACTGACCACTTCAAAGGCAGAGTACATTATGTCTGCATGTCTAGCCATAGATCAGTGTCAGGCACATGGTCAGAGGTTGGGGATGTGTAGAGAGGAAGTGGTTTGGTGTCAGTGGGGAGACATCTGTGCTCGGTCAGCACAATGTATCTGGCACGTGATGCTTATTTAATTTTAGGCACAATGTGTCGAATACTTTTGTGAGGGGCTTGGATGAAGATGCCAGATGCAGATGCTTTACCGACTTTGCAGGAAGTGCAAACCTGGAACTGATAGTGAACACATTGGATGATTATTCATATTTGAAAAGACCTTGATAGGTTGACAGAATTGCCTGACATTAACAAGATGATGCTGAAGGTGGTACTGAAATGTTACTAATATAAAGGACTATGATCAATAGCTCTCAGTGGGTGGGGTAAGGGAAAGGAAAGAGTCATAGGTGACTAAGGTATTAAACAGCCTTTTACATGTGCTGTGGCTTTTCACAGCCCTATTGAGGGCAAGCTTAGAAGGAAAGGGGCACAAATATGCAGAATTCTGTTCTCTGTATCCTCTGTGCTAGTAATGACACCTGGAACTTAGTGGGTGATCAGTAAATATTTGTTAAATTATAAACGACTAGTCTAGTGACTTTACATTTATGTTCTGCTTGGAATATCCTTTGCCTCCACATTCTTATTAATTCTTCAAGACTATACTCGGGAACCACCAACTCCAGGGCACTTGCCCTAGTGAGTGCCTATCCACTGGCCCTGCCATCACACTTTGGTTTTAAACATAGCACTTACTAAACTGTGTTGATGTTATTTGCTGATGGCACGCATCCCTCTTTAGACCGAGTGCTTGGCAAAAGCAGAAACTGGGTTTGATTAATCTCTGGTTAATCAGTGCATTCCACACCATTGGTGCTCAATAAATGTTTGAGCACTGAATGAGTGAGAAATGCTGGCACACGATGCTTATTTAATCTCCAGAAAAGCTCAGTAGTTTGAGAGCTAGAAACAAATCACAAGACAAGGTCCATGATGAAGGGGGCCAAGACCGGAAGGCTTGGGTTCCAGAGATCCCAGTGTGTCACTAAGACCAGCGATTAATCCAGGATTTGCAGGGAGATGCCTGAACCAGGAGCTGGACTGTTGGCCTGTGAAGATAGGTAGGTTTGATTTCCAGGCTCAAATCCTCAAATTATCCTTTAAGAGCTTACATGCAAGTTCAGGTCTTCTGACTAAACCTAGCACAGGGTGCGCTATGTCACTGCTCTGTCGGGGACCTTGGAGCTGGAGATTGCAGAGTTGCGGCAGGACCCTAGGCCTGGGGGACGGTGGAATTGAGAATGTCTCTGCAGTTGAGGTGGTTGCAGAACTGTAAGACCTGGGTGTTAGGGAACCATCATCTTGGATGTTTAAGGATGATGTCAGGGAGTAGGATGCAGAACACATTTTAAAGAATTCTACACACTGTAATTATAAAAACAAACTTCAAACATGCTTAAGCATAAAGGATACTTTATTGGCTCCCAGCATCCAAGGAAGGACAGATCAATTAAGCTGTGGAGAAGGCAGGGAAGCACCTGGGTCCCAACAACAATTGGAACCAAAGATTGTGAGGCCAGTCTCTCTCTCTCTCTCTCTCTCTTTCTCTCCACACATTGCCTCTTGGACATGTCTATTTCATTTGCTGTTTACAACTTTCTGAGTCTTACTTCTCAAAGCTTTAAACACCCAAGAGACTGACTCACTGGGACACGAATGAAAACATTCCTAGGGCTGAGACCCATTGGTTCAGAAGGGGCGAGGAGCTCGTTCATTGACCAAGGCCCTCCGCTCTCAGGTGGGATGGAAGAGGAGCTTGTAGAGTTGAGCAGTTGGGGTGGAAGCATAGGCACTTGGAAGACACCTAATCCTTCATGTACATGAGGTGATATATAAATTAGAATGGCATCGGCTGCAAGGAGGGTAAAACCAGACTCAACTGGCTTAAACAATAAGGATTGTTTGCATTCCCTAAGGATATGCTTCAGCTCACATAATGTGAAGTCCGGTGGTGTTCAGGCCAACTTACTCCCGTGGCTCCAGGGTCTATTTTTCTACAGTGCCCTCACTTGTGGCCTCCTCTTGCTTGTCTTCTGACATCTCATGTTAGGCAAAACAGAGCTAGCAGTTTCTGGCTTCACATCCACACATTATAAAATCCGGAAAAAGAGAAAATGTCTGGAAGTTTTTTTCATAACAACAAGGGAGCTTCATTCTCAGAGTCTTCCTGCAAACTCCTCCCGCTGTTGCACAGGCCCCGTTTCAGTCGCGCACGTCCTTTCCTGAACAAGCTGATGGCCGGGGAATGCTAGTGCTGTCAGGCTTAACCCTCCCTGTCCCTGAGCCCATGGCAGGGAGATTGGGATATCTCTGGGTGAATTAGACTAATTAGAGCTCATCTAAAACACTTGGGAGCTGCCCTGTGGGAGAGAGTGTACTGCTGTAACAAGCACTTGCCACTTAGTGGTTTAAAATATCATCTATTGATTTAGTCAAGTTTTGTGGGTCAGCAATTCAGGCTGTGCTCAGCAGGATGGTTCTTTTGTTGGGCCTGGCTCTCCTCAGCTGATGGGCCAGCCATGGTTGAGTGGTTTAGGACATTTAGTCTGAGGTGGCTGGGGACTCTCTTCCCATGGTTGTCATCCTCTAGCAGGCCAGCCTGGGCTTGTTCACATGGTCATTTCAGGGTTCCAAGGACAGAAAGAGGGGATAAGCCCTGGGCACAGACACTTTTCAGGTTGCCTCACATTTGCTATTATCCCATTGGTCAGAACAAATCACATGGTAAGCTTAGAATCAGGTCGGGGGAAGATAACTCAGTGGGGTAGGTTCAGGAGGGAGAGAATAAATCTGGAGCCATAAATGCAACGATTTACCACAGTGAAGAGGAGTGACGCTGGGAGAGAATCACAGTTTCTACAGAAGATGCAAGTGGAAGGGGTTCCAGAGAGAGTGCAGGATGTTAGACACTTTGATTTCAGGATAACAGGGGATAAATAGGACATATTGGAGGAAATGCTCGGGTACAGTATGTATCTGGAGAGGGGAAGGGTTGGTTAAGCTCATTTGGCTGGAAGAAACGGGTTTGTATTTAGCAGTGCAAATAAGGATCAAGGGGAGTTAATATCTGTTCTACCTGTAAAAGTGACAGATTCTAGGTGAGGCATTTGCATGTGTTGTCTCATTCAATCCTTCCAGCTGCAGGTGAAGAAACAGGTTCAGAGAGGCTAAGCAACTTGGCCAAGGCCATATGGTGAGTAAGTACGGACTTCAGCTCAATTCTCTCTGGCTCTCAAGCTCGAAGGAGCCGCGATTTGGCTGAGGCAGAATGGCAGCGACGGAGATGGAGGGAAATGGAGTGGAAAAGTGCTGAATCCAGGGGATTTATAGCATCAAGGCACCTCAGTGTTATTGGATAGGGTGAGCCTGGAGGAAACGCCTCCTGTCAGCATGGAGTCCTGGACTGACCTCCTCAGGGCAGTCAGCACGTCTCTGCTCCAGCCCTCCTGCCCTCCTGCCCTCCTGCTGTGTAGCATCTGGGCAGTAGTACTACCTAGCACTGAGGGGGGCACATCCTGTGTACAGGGTGCTGCATTAAAGGTTTTATAGCTGTCATCTCAGTCCCCACAACAGTACCGATGTGGGAGGCACTGCTATTTTTCCCCATTCTGCGCACAGGACAAGTACAGCCTGAGAATGAAATAACCTGTTTGTGTTCACAGAGTGAGTGGAGGAGCAGGGCTTGACAGGGTGGGGGGTTGGGGCCCAAGGTTCATGCTTTGAAATGCTCAGTCCACTGCCTCACGGAGGCAGCATGGGTGCCAAAGGCAAGGGTGGTAGGAGGTGGGGAGCCTGGTTACGGAGGTCCTCACAGTGAGAAGTGTGAATTGTCCCCACCATGAATGTGTGAGGGCTTAGGGCTGTTGGCTGAGGATTGCACTAAGGGTTTTATATAATTGAAACCTCAAAAGGACTTGGGTATAGAAATCATTAGTTTGCCCATTTTAGAGATGAGGAAAGTGAGGATCAGAGAGGTAAATCCATTTGCTGAAAACCACAGCCACACCACTAATCAGGGCCAAAGCCACAGGCAAAGCTGGTGCTGGCTGACCACAAAGCCCACACTTACCCACTGTGCTATCAGCACTGCATTATCAATCAAAATGTGGCTCCTCCTCTCTTGGCTGAGACTGACAGTTACACCCCGATGCCCTTCAGGTGGGCATAGGAGGAGTGAGGCCCTGGACTTCCAAGGACTCCCTCGGACTGAGTCCAGCGTGAGAAGTCCAGATGCAGTCTCTCTGCAGGAGGGACACCGGTGAGCTCCATACCTACAGGTTCTAGGAGGAGAGCGCCTATGGGCTTAGATAAGCCAGATGGGGTTCACCCACTGTGCTTTTCTGCTTCTCAGGCTGCTCTGTAACCCTGCAATTCTGTGCCCGCCAGGCAGGCAGGGATTGAGCAAGAACCGTGTCCTGCCTCTGAATCACATGCTTCCCACAAACCCTTTTCTCCCCAAAGTCATTAATAACAATCTCCATCCCTGCAGCATCTGCTAACGATTTATTATTACACGAGTAGTATAACATTTTCATATACATAACATTTTTCACCCCGTGTTGAGTTAATTACAAGTGACTCGTAAGGAGGAAGCATTTCCTCCAGCAATCTGCTGCGAACAATGGTGTACTGTTCTCCCCTCACCTGAAGCAAGAATTTGCCGCCTTTCTCCAGCTTCCACAACCTTCCCTCATTTATCACCTGGCACTGAACGAGTCACACACACCAACAGAAAAGGCCTCTGAAACTTTTGACTCCGAGCTGCTTACTGCTGAAAGCAGGTTCTAAAAATATGTGGGCCCTTCTTGAAAACTGGGTCCTCGTTTCTCATCGAGTGGGCAAGGAACTTTTCCTCGGGGCTCTCTCTCTCACCGCCTGTGCCCATAAGATGAACAAAGACTTGTGGTGTCCGAGGGACTTGAAATTCACTTAGTCGGTGAGGTGACAGAGTACTGCCAGGTGGGAGTAAGGCTGACTGGACATGGCTCTCCAAAGTAGTGCACTTTCCACAATTTTAAGGCAACAAAATAACAGCTAGTAACTAATGTTTATATCGTTCCACCACGTACCCGGCACTGCTCTCAGTCACACACTCTGCTACAGCCTCGCAATCACTCTGAAGTGGCCGCTGTTAGTATTCCCATTTCGCAGGTGGGCAAACAGGCACAGAATGCTAAGCAGCATGTGATTTGCCCAACATCATATAGCTGCTGAGGGGTGGAGCCAGGATTCCATCCAGGTGGTTCCACAGGAGTCCGAGCTCTTATCCTTTCTACTCTCCAGCCTTTATGTGGGGTGTAACCTGCTTACTTTCACAGGGCAATGGTTTGGAAGACTGTGAAGGAGAGATGTTGGGTGAAGCAGTGTGAGCAAAGACTGTGAGCTTTGTAGAAAAGGCAAAGGGTTGCACCCTTTTTAGCGTTCCCTCCTCCCACCAAGCAATGGGATCTTCCTCTCTCTTCATGCCATGGAATCACCTCCCTCAGTTCTGTGCCTGTGAGGGATTCCGGTGCAAGGGACATTCTTGGAAGTGGAGGATCTCGTTTGAGTTCTGGCACCATCCCTTTTTGGCTGCTGAGCGTGAAAGGAACACCAGACCTGGCTCTGGGCCAAGTCTTCCACTAACCAGCTCTGTGCCCTCAGGCAGGGTTTTTCCTCCCTTGGCCTTAATGTTTGCTTCTGAAGAACAAAGGAGTTGAACAGGGTGATGACCAGTGTCACATCTTGCTTGAGTGGCAATTCTAGTACAGGAGACAAAAATCATTCATTCAGTGAACCAACTTGGAATCATTTTGGTGGTAGCCACATGGAGCACCTTGTGGAGAGCAGTTCTGAGTTCAAATTCAGGCTTAGAGGAAAAAGAGTGGCTTGATCTATTCATGAGTCTAACCGAGGGGACAGTGGTGACTGTCACGTCAGCTATTGGACACTTTAGTCTCACTCACCTTACTTTTCAGATCTGGCAGCCACGGCATAAAGAGGTTAAGTAGTTTTTCTAAGACCTCCCCGTGAGGAAATAGTGGAATTGGGATTAGAAGCCAGCTCTTCTGCATCTCTGCTATTTAACAGTCACTGTGTAACAGCTAATAATGCAAGATAACCGTGCTAATAATAGCTGCCATGATAGCCAATAATGGCCGATGTTTATTCAAAACTCACTACGTCCTCACTATGTGTAGTAGATTGAATTATTGTTCAGCACACATTCCTTTCTTTTTTAAAAAAAAATTATTGAGTTTTAGAGAGGAAGGAAGAGAGAAAGAGAAACATCAATTTGTTGTTCCACTTACTGATACATTCATTGGTTGATTCTTGTGTGTGCCCTGACCTGAGATTGAAGCTACAACCACTTGGAGTGTGGGGATGAAGCTCTAACCAGCTGAGCTCCCCAGCCAGGGACACAGTCCTTTCTCCTCAACCTCCAATCCATAGAAAATGGGTGAGAAATATGTGCTTGGTGTTGTAAGACCCTGAGACCTTGTGATTGTTATATGGCAATAGCTAGCTGATGCAGAACGTGGCCCCTGAAACGGAATGCCTCCATCACAAAAACCTGAGCTGTGTGGTGCTGGCTTTGAGACTGGGTGGGAGTAGTGCGGCAAGTGTCCCAGGAGGCTGGTAAAGTGGCACTCGTGTCATGTAATGAAGAAACATTTGGTAAAGCTGTCACTTGCAGCACCTGGAAGGTAGAAAAATGTGCCTGAAGTATTTGTCAAGTTGGGTAAAGGGATTTGAGGCAAGATGTTGAAAATATGAACTAGCTGCTGCTAATTACATTTGAAAGAGATAAATTCAAGAAGGAATGGGCCAGTTTGCAAGCAGAATTTCAAGGGATTGTAGAGAGCCCAGATATTGCCATGTTGGAAAATAAAATGACTTCTCACCAAATCACAGCCATTCCAACACAGCCTTGGGGAGACGACTGAATTTAGGGCTTTACAGGTGAGATGTTGTGGGTTGCTTCATAGCACTAGCTGACTTACATGCACTCGACCAATTACTTGTATGTATTATCTTATTTAATCCTTATAATTATCTCTTAAAATAATAAACCCACATTTTTCAGGTATGGCAAGGCCAACTAACAGATTAGGAGATGATTGGTATTGAAAAGATCATTTGTTGCAATTCTCAGGAGGAAGAGCCACGCCAGGCCACACAGAGCCACACGGGGAAGTACCAGGGGCACCAGGAAGCAGAGGGAGTGAGGGGGATGTGCGGCAGGGGCCTTTGTCGTTGTTTCCATGGGAAGGAGCAGGCGAGACAAAATAAGCAAATTTAGGACTGGCTACTTTGAATAATTGCAGTGGATTTTGGAGTGTGGGGGCCGTCCTTTGTTGCCTGGTTCCTGGCCCTGGGTGATTAGGGCAGGAGAATATTAGCCCTTAGTATGACAGCCCAATAGAGGAGGCAGTGGCTCTGTATTGGTTAATTTACATATAAAAGAAAGTCTTTGAAAAAAAAATCCTCCCCAATCTTTCAGAATTGGCTAGTCTTGGGAGGGTCAGCCAGGATAAAAAGACATACTTAATATAGTACCTGCTGTGACTTCCACTTTAGATGATGAAACTGAGGCTTAGAGAGGTCTTGAAACATGCCCAAGGACACACAGCTATCAGAGGTAGAGCCAGGCTTGGAACTCATTTGTGGATCAGGCTCTAAAACCCATGCTTTTAATCAGAAATCTGTTCTATCTCTCACCCCATAAATGTCTATGTTCTCTTTACTGTGAATACGCAAAGAGACTACGATAGGCAGACTATTAGCCCCTCAAAGATAATAGCCTCTCATAAAAATAGCCTCTCAGAGACACCTAGGTCCCAATCCCCCAAACCCGTGACTATGTTAGGTCACACGCAAAGGAGAACTAAGGTTGTAGGTGATTTAAGGTTGAAAATCAGCTGGCAGAGGTGAGGAGATGATCTTGGATTATCCGGGTGGGCCGGATGTAATTATAAAGGGTCTTAAAAATAGAAGATGAAGGGAAAGAGTCAGAATTAGAGAGAAATTGGAAGATGCTGTGCTGTAGCTTTGAAGAGGAAGGAAGGGGCCACAAGCCAAGGAACACACGTGGCATCTAGAAGCTGGAAAAAGCCAGGAAACGGATTCTCCTCTAGAGCTTCCTGAGGAATGCAGCCCTGCTGGCACCTTGATTTTAGCCCAGGTGGCCCATTTTGGACTCAGACTCCCAGGACTATAAGATAATAATAGATTTGTGTTGTTTTAAGGCTCACAGTTTGTGCTAATTTGTTACAGCAGCAATAGGAAACCGACAGAGTGAACATCCCGGAATGTGTGATTTCTGTGTGTGTACATATGTGGTTTTCTAAGTAGACATTTTCAAGTCTAAATGTCTTTGAGTGAGGGAAGCCCATTGGGTCACCCAAAAGGGCTAAAAAATCTAGAAAATTCCAGGGAGAGCTGCAAATATTCTATCTATTCTTCTATTAGTTGACCACAACCCAACACAGCACCATAATTTAACTCAACAAGAGTTATATGTCAGAGGACCTAAAGGTTAGTATCTATGTGAGTGAGTGGGGGCAGACATCTGTGTTCAGGTGTTTGCAAGCATGTGAACATTCACAGGTGCCTCTGTGTTTATGCATGTGTACACACACGTGCAGGCAAGGTGTACATGTATGTGCAAGCATAAAGCACACAAGAGCACATGTACACCTCTGTGTGATGTGTGTGGGTGGGTGTCCATGTGTGTGCACACTGCGTTCACTGGGAGTCTCAGGCACCTTCTTGAACCAGGCCCTGGGCAGAGAGGTAGCACAGGGCTCCTGACAGGAACCATTAATTTGCTCTTTTCTCCCTGGGGCTGGAGTAAAATGAAGCTTGTTTTCCATTTCTACACAATGAGAAGAAGTGTATTGATTTTTTCCTCACTTCTGATTGTTCACATTAGAGGCTTGTTTCTATGTAATTGGCACCCAGATCCTTCATTTTACTGAGTAAACATATTTTATGGGTTGCTTTTCCCTTTGATGGACCTGAAACAAGTCCGTTTTGCATGGATCGTGCTGCCCTGCATGGAGAACATTACTCACAAAGCTAGCTCAGCTGTGCTGGTGACCCCCTACCAACTGTGCATGTGTTCACCCAATAATCTGTCCCTAAAATGTCATTGAGTGTCAGTGATGTGCAGACAGAATCCGGGGGGTTGGCCAGGGTCGAGGGGCACCAGCCGGTCCTTGCTCGCTGGACCATCATCACTCTGGGACTGACATGTCAGCCTGGAGGAAGCCTCACTCCCATCCTCCTTAGGAAGCAGGAAGGACATCCAGGGATGAGGGGCAAGAGGGGCAAGAGGGGCAGGAAGGAGAGGGCGGGACAAAGAGTTGAAGCACCTGACCAGCAAGGTCCCTTCTAGCCTTTGCTCACCTGCACTGACACCTCAAACGGTGCCGCTCATCTTCCCATCCAGTCCTCCCCATACTCAAAAAGAGCGGGGCTTCCCTTGCCCTCAAAGTAGGAGGGTGGTTCCCTCTTCCGACCCCCTCCCTCCCCATCTTTCCTCACATTCTCAACACAAATTCCTTGTGCAGTTACTTTGTGGGCAGGAGCCACGCCAGCTCACCATCTCCAGTTTCTCCCAGGTAGGAATCTACTACCACCACCTGCACACTTTGTTCACTCTCCTCTGTGTAAATCCCAAGAGAGATCCCTGCAGTGGAAAATGGCAGCTGCCTCTCCCAGACATGCTGTCTGTTTGTCTGGACACCTAGTATTGATCCCCTATCCTACCCCCTGGTGGTTGTCATCCCGCTGAGGTCTTCTTAGTTTCATTCTAGGCTAATTTTGGATTTCAAGGTGAAGCTAAAAGTAGCAGTTTATTCTCCCTTTTCACGGAGAGCTCAGGTTCCCAAGCTTTAGTGCCATCTCTGCCACCCAGTGAGGAGGAGAAGGGAAGATTCTGGCCCAAAGGCAAGAAAGGGTTACAGCTTTCCACCAACCCCCAGGTCAGGAGGCGTCTTCCTGGCAGCCCCGGGGCCCCCAAGGAACTGGGTCTGCCTTGTGTGCTCTGGGCAAGGCCAGCAATTCTTCCAGGCAGCTGTGGCTGGAGGCCACAGCAGTGGCATGTATTGGGATGCGATTCCTATCAGTTCAGATGGGCCCAAGAGTCATGAGACTTTCCTATATAGGGTGAAGCAAGGAATGCTAATTGACTCCCCAATGTTTGTGCTTCTCTTTGTCCCACACAGCGGAACTTCAATTCTAGGTCCGTGTGGCGATGGGCCTAACTAAACGGCTAAGGTTTTCTTATAGCTACAGGTGGCCAGTTGGTTGGGAACAGAAGTGGTTGGGTTGAGGTTCTGATAACGTGCTTTAACCTAGGGACAGATAGTGTGACTTTTTCCTCTTCCCTCTCTCTCTGCCTGGAATGCAGACACAACGGTAAAAGCTACAGCAGTCATCCTGGGTCATGAGTGATCTTGAGGAGAGAGGCCATGTTCTCAGGATGATGGAGCAGAAACATTGAAGATTCCTGCTCTTGATTACCATGGTAAACTGTCCACTGCCTGTCTTGGAGCTTCTTTTATAAGAGAGAGAAGTACATTGTTATTTCCACTTTCTTTCACCAGTTGCTGAATGCAGCTCCTGATACACGAAGCTATGTAGCCATAGCTTTTACCTTGGAGAGCTGGGTGTTCAGGGGCTGGGCTGTTCACACACAAGTAATCTATCAATCTTTTAAAATTCTGTTGCTAAAACATGCTCTTTCACTTCCAATACAGCACTGGGTCTCAAGTTAGATGGGTGCATCATATTAATGCACCAACCTGCTCTTAATTTAAGGTTTATAGACATATCACTAAGTCAGGGATAGCCAAGTGACCAAAGGGAGAAAGCTTTACAATAAATAAAGTGGCAGATGCAAGGAGAACCCAAGCCTCCAAGGGGATTTCCCCAGAAACTCATCCAGCACAGGTCTCTAGAGCAAAGCAGCAGCCAGCATGGGCCAGAGGTGCCAGGCATGGCAAGCAGCCAGCGTGGGCAGTGCAGCAGAGCCCACTCCACTTCACCTGGGTCAGCACCTGTTTGCCTGGGTGGATTACGAAGGCCAGTGTTCTTTCTGAGTGGTTGCTGGCTGCGCCATGCTAGTTAACTATTTTGAATGTCACTCGTGCATAGGACAAGCCTTTTAAATCTGACAGCCTCCTCTTCTGATGATGTATTCCTTTACCCCCAGGTCCAGCCCAGGCCTGTGGCGTCTACCTGCGTTCAAACTATATGTCCATATAAATGATTTATCCTGTGCTTGTGCAACTCTCCATAATACTGAAAAAGGAGGAAAATGATCTGAGCGTGTGTATTAATGGGCCACAGAGGCCCTTGCTCCAAGTGGATAATTCTCAAAGCCTTCCTGTTGTTTAATTTCCTATTTGGTGGTGTGTGATCATTGTGGACATGCTTTGACTGGGAAATAATTATATTCCACTGTGCAGCCAACTTTTTCTCTCTGAAAAAAAATAATGAGCTCTTTACCTTCAAACAGCCACCTATTCCATGGTGTTGTGTCTGTCCTTCAAACAGCATTCGCCTTCTGAAATAGACACCCGCTCGGCACGAGCAAGAGCCAGCCCTCGGCCTTTGCCGGTTTGCTCCCTTTCTCAGCCCCACCCAAGGCATGGCATGGCTCCCACAAGCCGTGGTTCTAATTCTTCATTCCAGTGGCCTGATGCCTGGCTTCTCGGGTGCTCAGACCATTATTTCCCCCTTAAGCACTGTGGTTGATTGCTCAGAGCTCCAAATAACCTCTAACCAGGGGTGAGTTCAGAGGCCCCCACCGCCTGTTTTTTAGTGTGGTTTGGGGGTGTGGGTCCTCTGGTGTCCTTTTAACAGTCCCTCTTTGGCAGAAGTGGATGTTCCCGTCCCTTCCAATACTGCGCTGAGCTGCTCATCCCTTTTGTGGCATCCTGACTCCTAAAGGTCCCGTCCCCCTTATTCTAGCCCAGAGGAGAAACGCAACGCAAGATCGTACAATGAGAAGACCTGGAGAAGCTTACTGAGCCCATAAGAGCTTAAAGATGTTTCTGGGGGACTTTCTGTTCAAGACATTGCACCAAGCACACATATTATTTCCTCTCCTGCCATTAAAACAATGATAGAAGAATAAAAATACTACAATACCATAAGAAAGAGGACAATGAAGGGGGCAGTGGATGAGAGACTTGAATAGATTTCTGAAAGACAGACAATGCATGGAGAAATGCTGGATTATGAAATGGAGTGAAGACGCCCAGAACAGCACACGTACAAAGGGTTCTGTGGGAGGGGTGCATGAGATGCTTAATGGAGGCTGGAGATGGCCTCAGACTTGGAAATGACAGGAGGGACGTTAGGCGAGCCTCAGGTGTGAGTGAGTGGGACCGAAAACAGAAGAAACTATTGAAGAGCTGAACAAAAACAGTTGCCCTTCAAAACCACCCCCCTCTCTCCTCTCAAATGTAGATTAGATGGTGGTCTGGATTTCACCTCCTGGACAAAACAGAAATTGTTTCCTAAGCAACAGTGCCGTGTCTGAAAAGAGTTAGGGCAGTGAGTGTGCGTTGGGGCCCCAGAGGAAGGTCCTTCTGGCGTTGTGGAGGGGCCTGGAATAGTCGCCACTCCCTGATCATTCGGTAGATGAAGCCTACCGAGGGTGGCACTCCCCTGGGCTGCTGAGGTCCCGGTCAGGCTTCGAATCACTTCATTTGTCAAAAGGAATAATGAATGAGGGTCCCCAAATATTTGAGGATGATCTGAATTAATCAAGAGATAGAGTGAGGTAACTAGAAAAGTCGACCTCAGAGGAAACAGAGATGCTCAGGGAAGAGAAGAGAACTTACAACACATCTGCATCCCTAGCCTTGACCTATTTCCTGAACGCCGTGGACTCCAGGAGTGGTCCTGCTGCAGGTCTTCCCGCTTGGCCCCGCGCAGCAAATCTACACACCATCGTCTGGCATCTCGAAACCCAGGACATTGGAAACCTACGCTGCCATGTCCCAAACGGGAGCCATTCACCACATGTAGCGATGTACACTTAACTTTACATTAATTAAAATTAAACGTAAAAATTCACTTCTTCTGTCACACTGGCCACACGTCAAGTGCTCAACAGCCAGCCACAGGTGGCTAACGACTACCAGAGTGGACAGTGCAAACAGGCATCATTCCCATCAGTGAAGAAAATTCCACTGGACAGTGTGGATCTGTAGCACTAGGTTTCAGCTAAGACCTGCATTGAGCGTCATTACATAGATCTGTACACATACAAACACACATCAATCACTTCTTTCTAAAATGATTTAATTTATATTTTATATTTTTAAAGTCAGGTATAATTTATGGATAGTAAAACGCTCAAATCTTAAGTATACAGCTTGATGAATCTTTAATATGCGTATATCCCCACCGTGATTGACTCTCAAATCAATACGTGGAACATTCCCATCACTGCAGAGAGTTTCCTCATGTCCCTTAGCAGTCAGGACCCTGTCTCACTGCTCACCCTCCTCCCAGGTAGAAGCCATCACCGCAGATTAGTTTGCCTGTTCTTGAGCTCACATGCTCGACCCTACGCGCCGCAATCTCTGGCATTGGGTTCTTTCTTCGGCATGATGTTCTTGAGGTTCATTCATGTTGTGCATGTGAAAGTAGTTTGTGCTGTTTTGTTGCTGAGTCACGTTCCATTGTGTGTGTGTGTGTGTGTGTGTGTGTGTGCATAAAAATATAATCTCACACCTTATCTGTCCACCCGTTGGTGGGTGATGTGGGTTGTTTCCACTTTTTGCCTCTAATGAGTAAGCACATAGGAACTTTTGTTCTCAAGTCATTCTGTGGCATGTCTCTCCCTCTTTAAGATGATCTTTAGGGATTTTTTGTCCCAGTCACTGTCACCCCATGACTGCAGAGCTGACCTAGGATGGGGTTTCCTAGGTAAGAATTTGAAGCAAATCTTAACAGATCCTCTGTCTTCCGGGACAAGCGTGAAGGGCAGAGAGTATAAAGGTTAGCCAAGAGAAGGACAAAGAAAAACATTTGGAGCAGATTCAATGAAGGCTGAAAAATGGATCAATGCCTTGGGTGTTGCCTTTGGCAGTTTTATTTCTTAGGGCTTCGGTGTTAAATTGTGGGCTTTCACATAAGCAAGGCAGGGGGAGCCCCAAGTCCCTAGAAGTCCTTGGAAATAACACGTGCGTTATTGGAAACTGGGGGTGGGAAATTGAAGGTCCTGCTGTTTTCTTTTCTGTTGACCCCGGGTTCCCAACCAGCCCCCATCAGCCCCTGTGCCATTCAGAAGACTACACCTTTGCTTTTGGGTGGTGTCTGCCTCCTCTTGCTGAGCTCCGGTCTGGGTGACAGGGGAGGGGACAATCCCAGGACTTCGCAGAATGAGCATTCATTCTTTCTGTGTCAGTGAGCTCTGCTGCCTCCTGACCCATCTCCCTGGCGGGTGCCGAGCTTCCCTCAGGACCAGCCCTGTGCAGGCTCCCAGACTCTGAACTGGCCCGGACTCAGCGTCCTGCTGCTTAATCCTGGGAGCCCCCTATCCTTCGTCTACATTGTCCCTGCCCTGAGTCAGGCTTTGTCCCTTCTTGCCTGATCAACACAGCAGCCTTCTTGAGGGTCTCCTTGAATCCAGGCTGACAGCCAGAAAGCTCTTCCAAATACACAAGTCTGGCCCTGTTTCGTTCTTCACGACAGTACTTCAGTGGCCCTATGTTGCCCACAGGGTAAATCTGAACTGCTAGCTACAGCACAGGAAGCCTTCTGGGATCTGGCCCCCAGTCACCTTTGCGGTGCCATTCTCTGGCCCTCCACGCCCGCCCCACACGCCAGCTCTGCAGAAGGCTCCCCTCACTCTGCCTATGCAACATGGGGCTGGGGTTAGGGCAAGGCGAGTGGGCACTTGTCACGGGTGCAAAATTTAAGGGGTGCCCCCCAATTCAGGAATTGAGATAAAGAATAACTTAAAAAAATCAAAATTAATGCAAAAACGATCCATGACGAACAAAATAACAAAATTTTACACAAAGACCGGCTCTGACAGTGTGGTGCTGAGCCATGCTAGAGCTGAGGCAATGGGAAGTGTGCATTCTAATATGAGTTTTTATGCATTTTTAAAGAGTTCATTTAAATACCGAAAAATTGAAAAGTAGATGTTTTAACACTCACAGTATTATTTTAAGTTTAAATATTTTATTTTTACTCAAACCAGAATGTATTATAAATTCACTTTTAACAGAAGTAAACACATTAGTGATATTTGCAAAATCCAGTTGTAGATGTGATGATGTCCTATTTTCCCGGGAATGAGACACTGGAACTGGGCCGCCTGGGCTCTACATCCTGGTACCACACTAGGTATGTAATTCAGGGCTTTCAACTCTGCTGCACTTCAGTTTCTTTATCTCTAGAAAATATGTGATAATAATGGAAACACACTATTTGGGCTGTTGTTAGAATTAAATGAGATATCACACGTAAAGCCTTTAGAAAAATGGGAAGCCCAGAGCAAGCCCTCAAAAAAATAAAAAGTGATTTATTATCATCCTCACATGCATTCTTACTGGTTCTTCAAGACCCCGTGTGACCTGGGGGAGCCACCTCGGGCCACTGCAAGAAGGACGAACACTCACCTCTTCTCTGGGTTCCCTGCAGTCCCATGCTTCCCTCCAGCATCTCCTTCACCACACGGCCCTGTCTTCAAGTCCTTATCTTCTCTCTCCACCGCTGGCCATTGAGCAGCCCAAACGCAGTGACCACGGGGCATCTACTGGGAAACCAAGGCTCAGCCCCATGTGGTGAACTTGCTCTGTAAGCAAGCATGCCCCAACAAATCCAGTGCTCAGCTCTGGGCTAACTCTGCTGGGAAGGGGAGAGAAGAAAGGTTTCTGCTCTAGGAAGGTCACAGTCTGGAGAAGAATTGACTGACAGAAGGCACAATGACCCAGAATTACAGGCCATTCTGGAATTTAGTCCCCAAAGGGGCAGGGTGAGGAGTAACTAAGGGACAGGAAGGCCCGGTGATGTTCTAGAGGAAGGGCCCAGCCCTGCTGTTCCTCAGAGGCCTTGATGTTTCTTAGGTACAGTGAAATGAGTGAGCCCAGCTGAGGGGTCGTGGAAATTCTGAGATGATCCCTGTGGTCTGAGCAACATTTCAGGCCATGCTTGGGGGTTCCTGGATAGGGCTAGTATCCACCTTATTGGCGTCCGTATAGTCAAAAAGAGGGGGTGTCCACTGGTTCTATTTTGGGGTTTCCCACATCATGGGATGTGGGCACAACTCTTCATCTGAGGAAGCTTCCACCCACTGGTTCTGCTTCCAGCCTCTATTCTAGAATGTCTGGGACTGCTGCTTCTCCTCCTTCCCTGGGTCAGGCAGGTTCCAACAGAGAGACAGAAAGCAGTAGGATGCATATACACACATATATCTGTGTATAACAATATGCAGGCGTGTGTGTGTGTGTGTGTGTGTGTGTGTGTGTGTGTGTGTGTCTAATTGCAAGGAACTGGTTTATGTGATTGCGGTGTTGGCTGGGCAGGCCAGGCCATCGAGAACGACAGGCTCTGGCATGAGCCGGAACTTCTGTCCACAGGTAGAAGCTTCTGTTTGGCCCTTCAGGCCTTTCACCTGATTGAACCAAGGCCATCAAAAGTATTGAAAATAATCTCCTTTACTTAACATCAACTGATTATAGATATTAATCACGTCTACAGAATACCCTCTCAACAACACCTAGATTACTGTTTGATCGAATAACTGGGGACTATTGTCTGGACAAGTCAACATGTAAGACTGGCTATCGCATTCCCCTAGTTTATTTCCTGTATCTTTGGAGGAAGAAGAAAAAAATGTAGCCTCTTGTCTCTTGTATAAACCAAGAGGGACAAGTAAAAGGGATTCCCATGGGCTGGAACTCGTGTCCCTGATCAAATGGCTTACAGCTGGGGAGGTGACTACAGGCTCCCCTCAATAACTCAAGTGGAAACCACATTTCCGCAAAGCCAGTGTGGACATCCTCAGTCCCGCGGACAGCACTTCCTGTAGGTGGTTGGAAAGGGTCCAGAAGCACACGTTTCCTGGGCACCATCCACTGCCAGAGAGCAGGTCCTGAGAGACTCTCATCCTCAAATCCCATCTAGTGAGTGATACTTCCTGCTAACAACCACATGTGAGGACCACCATGTCTCCTCCATCCATCTATCCACTTTCTACCCATCTATCCATACACCTATTCACCCACCTATTCATCCATCCATTCACCCATCTACCCATCTGTCTGTCTATCTATCTATTTATCTATCTACCTACCTACCTACCTACCTACCTATTCATTAATCCGCCTCTTACCAGACAGGGGGCCTGGCCCTGAGCAGGTCTGCCTAGGGCCAGCTGTAGTATGTGGGTTCTTGACTTCATGTAGGAAAGATTTCACAGCACGAGTCCAGGTGACTATGGAGATGCACTTATTAAATCTGGGTATAGTAAAACAAGGAAGGGCTCATCATAAAAGAAGCAAAAGGAGAGCCTAGGCTGGGCTGCCTTAACTTACTGGGAAGTCAGAGAAGAGGAGGCCTTGGGGACAGGGTCAGGGGATTAGCCTGGGACCAGTTGCTTCTGCTTACTGCTCCCCTGAATGCAAGTCTCTTAGGGGGCCCTTAAGTTTAGGAGATGCATGCCTGTGGGAGAAGAAGAGAAGGAAGAACAGGGGAAAGGGAATGCCAAGAGCTGCTCCCCAGAGGGAGAGTGCTCCTACCCCTTGGTCCCTTGTTTTGAGGGTTTTATCTCTCTCTTGCAGGCAGGAACCTTAGAGGAGGTCTCAGGGGAGGGTTTCAGCAGAATATTCATCAGTTTTCTAGGTGTGTTCTTTCAGCGGTGAAGTGGGGGGGGGGTTGGGGAGTAATTAGTCATTGAAGCTGGTCCTGCCATTGCCCCACCTGGTTTTGTTGCTTTTCTAGGCCTGGCACTGAAATAAAACTGAGGCCTAGATAGTATCCCTAGGGAGGTGACTCTCTTGTGTCTGGCTGTAAATTGCCATTTTGTTCAGCTGTCTGTCTCAGTTTCCCCATTCCACTTGTCCTGGCTTACTGGCCCGTCTCACACCCACGTGTCTATACATCTGCTCATCTGTCTATCCATCTATTCATTTGCCTATATATCCACTCTCCACCCACCTCTTCCTCCATTCATGCAGGTATTTACTGAATGCCTACCATGATGCAGGCGCCATGCTTTGTGCTGAGGATGCAAATGGTAAGAGAAACACAAACAGCTCCTGCCCTGAGGGAGCTCACTATCTAGGAGGCAGACAAATGCCAGACTACAGTGAGACAAGGGCTGTGAAGGACCAGTACACGTACTATGAAAAACTTCAGTGGCAGACGCAGCCTAGTCAGGGAGGCAAGGAAGACTCTCAGCTTGAGCAGAGATCTAGAAGATGAGCAGTGGACTTGGTGGACACAGAGAAGGAAGAGACTTACGTGGCCGAAGGAGGCATGCTAAGAACACAGAGTGGAAGGCAGACAGGATGACAGCATTCACAGGGAAGTTAGGCGCATGGGTATGGGTCATCCATTCAGGGCCAATTTTAGTCTTTTTATTGAAAAACAAAGCATTTTAAAGAGGGAGTGAATGATCGAATTTGTGATTTGAACAGATGGATTGGGGGAGGAACAAGAGGGGAGACGGTGTATTTGTAGGGAGGAGGGTACGGACACCTGACATCTCTGAGCTAACAGAAAAGTGAATGAAGGGCTTAGAAGACCACACAGGTCCTGCTCTGTTTGCTCTCAAGTCTGTTCCTCTGCTTTCTCTGCTCTGCTCCGTGTGACCCCTGAAAGCAGCATTTCCCAGCCTATAAAGCAGGAGAATGGGGGCTGGGAGGAAGCCAGGCACCAGGATGTTTCTTTCCACCTGCATTTCTTCGTAGAGTCTCCAGTAGCAGCTGCCCTTCCTTTGCTGGTCCAGCTTCTTTAAGGTGACAGTAGATCCACCCTCCCTGGCCATGCTCCCACACTGTCCCTGTAGCCTGGGGTGGAGTGGCTTCTTGCTGTTGTGGGCATTTGGTGGCCTCCCTGTCCTGCTCAGCTTCTTTGCTTTCCCAGCACCCAAGTAACCAAGTTTCTGAGTGCAAGTCCCTGTGCCTTTAACAGTCAAGTTGGTTTTCTTTCCTGGCTGGATCCTGACTTATAGAAGACAGGATTGCAGACTTGCTTCTATGTTAGGGGTGATGGTGGGGGGGAGACCTCTGGGGAATTTCCCACCCTCAAATCAACAAAGAAGAAACTCCTTTGGATACAAATGAAGGGAGGTGCCATTTGCATCTAAAAGAACATACTGTTGTTTTTCTCAGAAGTAAAAGTGTAGATAACTGTGCTGAGAAGAGGGAATAAGATGAGATCTGAGGGAATAGGTAATAATTACAATAATAACTTCCAATTATGAGACTCCTAGAATGTGCTAGATGCTTTGCATACATTCTCACTAACCCTTCATAGAAGTGATATTAACTGAATCCAAAAAACAAAATAAATGAACAAGTAGAACAGAAACAGACTCATAGATACAGAGAACAAACTGGTGGTTGCTAAATGTGAAGGGGGGTGGGGAGATGAGTGAAAAGGTGAAGGGATTAAGAAGTACAAATTGCTTGTTACAGAATAGTCATGGGGATGTAAAGTACAGCATGGGGAATAGAGTCAATAATATTCTAATAACTATGTGCGGTGTCAGACGGGTACGAGATTTATCAGGATGATCACTCAGTAAGTTATATAACACCTAATCAGTGGGTGTACACCTGAAACTAATATAATATTGGATGTCAACTATAATTGAAAAATAAAAAATAATTTGAAATAAAAGAAGTGATGTTGCTCTCATTTGACAGATGAACAAAAAAAGACTAGTGAATTGAAGAGCTGAAATCTGAACTGCTTGGTCACCCTCCCTCCAAAACCCAGGACCATGCAGGCTGCTGAGAGAAGAACCCTCACAGAGAAATAGTAGTGTGTATATTAGTTATATGCATAAATATATAAAATACACTGTACATACATGTATGTTTATTAATTAACATACACATTAATGAGCCTCTAAGAAGCTTATTAGACCAGGACTTGCCACGCGTAGCTGGGAATGTTGAGTCCTCAGTGTCTGAGTCTCCCTGCTGAACTCTATGATGTCTGGCTCACAAACAACAGGAATTTATTTCTCACAGTTCCGGAGGCTGGGAGTTGGAGATCAGGGTGCCAGCATGACCAGGTTCTGGCGAGAACCCTCTTCTGGGTTTCTGGCTGCCAAATTCTCATCATGTCCTTACCTGGTGGAAGGGGCAGCGAACCCTTTGGGTCCCTTTTTATAAGGGCACCAATCTCACTCACGAAGGCCCCGCCCTCATGACCTAAGCACCTCCCCAAAGTCTCACCTCCTGATGTCATCACATTGGGGGTAGGATGTCGGCATATGAATTTTGAGGGGATACAAACATTCAGTCCATTGCACATGACAACCTCCCAGAGAAAGGCTCAGACTCCTGCCAACACAACCAGCAGCCTGTGTGATGCCCCTGAACACACAGACATCACACTGGCTGGTACTTTCTCAATAGCTTCACACTATTTCCAGGGGACACGCCACAGCAAAACCGCAGGCCTGACTGTCCAGGAGATCATTCTCACAGGTCACATAGTAAACACCGTGAGAACCCAAGCAATTACTAAAGAAAGAGGTGGTGTCGGAGAGCGAGAAGGGTCCCTGAAGTGTCCACGGTTCCTAAGGCAGACTGGAGGAGCCAACAAAACGCGTCTCCGAGGCCTTGGGAACATTTGACCTTCCTTTCAGGGCATTCAGCATGGAAGTCTGCCCATAGGCTTTAACATTTATTTATTTTTTCAGAAAGGCTTTCGACCAACACACAGACGAGAGCAAAGCATCCTTATCAGAAATGGACTGGGGCTAAATAGTCAGTAAAAAAGTTGCCAGGGTTCTTTTGAAAGATTGTTTTTACTTATTAAACAGAGCTTTGTTCCTGCAGCATCCTCCCAGGGTTACTAAGCACAAAGTGCACTATGAAAGCCGCTATTTCCTCAGCAGTTCTGTGTGGGTTCCTCAATCCCTCCTGTTCATTTGATAGTTCTTGTCCTCAGTGATGGGCTTGTGGGGGCAATCTGGGGCCACAGAATACAGAATCATCCCTTGCCTATTCACATGGGGGTAGCCTTGGCCCCTCAGGCTCAGTTGTCCACATCATGGCAACCTGCAAGCCATTGCCTCAGCTGCCTCTCCTGCAGGACAGGCCTTCCTGATTCACTCCACCAACCTGTGCTCCCGACTTCCCTCATTTTCAGCCTCAGGTTCAACTCTCTCTGGAAGGCTCTGTGGGCCTTAAACTCCCTCAGAACTGAGTTATGGGTTTATATTGGCGTCATGATAGGGGACTCAAGAGTTGGGAAATATTAGTTTGAGGTCAATAGTTACAAGCCTAGAAAATAATGCATATGTTAAAGCTTTTGTTTCAGAAACTATAGATGAAGCCCATCCTGGCACCTGGGAGAAGCAGTCAACTTCCTGAGGCCCTGCTAAAGATGACCTCCTGGGGACAACTAGAGGTATCTGGGCCATTGTGTTCAGGGAGAGACAGACGGCCACCTGCCCCTGGGAACAGCTAACTGCCCAGGACAAGAATGCTGCAGTTTCTTTCACCTAATTCTCCCTGAATTTCAAAACCCCTCAGCACACCTTGTTTATTGCCTGTTATAAAAAACATTGGCCTGGAAGGAAAATGTAAGACGGTTTTTTTAGGGTGCAAATCCACCATCTTCTCAGATTGCCGACCATCTGAATAAAGCACCCGTAAAGATTCAATCTCTGTCTCTGCTTATTGGGCTTGGCACGTGACAGGCAGCACAAGCTTGGTGTCTTTTCCGATTTCAATCATAAGTTTGTTTCCATCTTTCCTTTATCTCCAAAGTGCCCTACACACCTCTTCCAGATGATTTGTTTCTGAAACACGGCTCAGACCTTACCATTGTTGGATGCATTCTCACCAGCGGTTCCCTATTGGCTGCAAGGGTGACTGGAGGGTTGATTTTCCCACCTCCTTGAAACACTTTCCTTCCATGGTGTTCAGGATACATACTTTCCTAGGCTTCCTCCTATCTCAGAAACTTCCCTTTCTCAGTCTCCTTTACTGGCCCCTCTCCACCTTGAAGAAGCTGAAATGGGGGACGGGGTGCTCCAGGTCTCAGTCCTGGTACCTCCTCTCTCCCATTAGCTTACCTATGCTCGCACCTGTGGTGATCTCTGCCTTTCTCATGCCCTAAAACATCATCTACTTGCGAAGAACTTTCAAATGTATACTTCTAGCTCAGATCTCTTCCCTAATCCTAAACTTATATATCCAATTTTCTTGGTGTAAAAAAAAAAAATGAGCTGGGTGAATACAGTCTGTTGTATAGATCTTTTCAAAGAGCCAAATACAGTGAATTGTACTTCCCAGAATGGCTCTAACTATCTCCCCTCATGATCTTCTTACGATGCGTCCTTGACATTCCTCACATATGGGGTGATGCCCTTTCCCCTTGAACCTGGGCAGACCTTTGAGATTGTCTTGACTGATGAGGTGTGGCTGGTGTGATGCTATGTGATTTTTAAGGCTCAAGGATAAATATGCTGTGCACATCTGTCCTGTTCACTTGAGATGTGCTTGGAACCCAGCCATCATGCTGAGAGGAAGCCCAGATGAGCCCACGTGGAGAGACCATGTGGAGAGGCCACATGGAAGTGTTCTGGCCAACAGCCCAGTGAAGTCCAGCTGACAGGCAGCTTCAAGCACCACATGTGTGAGTGAAGACACCTGCAGATGATTCCCACCCCCAGTCATCATGTTCTCCCCAGCCGATGAGTCTTCTGAGCTGAGGCCCCAGACCGTGGGAGAAGAGACAAATCGTCCCCACTGTGCCCTGTCCAAACTTCTGACCCATGAGCATAACGAAACGATTGCTTTAATTCTAAGTTTAGGGAGTGTGTTATCCAGCAGCAGTAGCTGGAACGCCGGATCCACCCTGGGTCCACGGCTCAGTGAGACCTGCCCCCTCCTCTGCATCTCCCTTTGCTTGGGTTTTCTTCAGATATGATCTCCCTTCTTATAGTGACTCACCTCCTCCCCCAAACTCCATACTCAGGCCAACCAGAAGGGCCAAACTGAGCCCCATGCATTCATTCTCTGGTCTCACCGAGTCTGGACTCCAGCACTTGGTGCTATTTCATGCCCTCGTGCTTTTGCATGAACAACTCTCCTTACCTGGACAGTTTTTCTCTGCCACGCCTCTTAATCTCTCAACCTGGAGAACTTCTACTTACCCTTCGATGACTAATCTAACCGTTTCTTCCTCATCAAGAAGGCTCCAGATGGCTCCAGACTCAAGTGCCAATGAAGTAAAGTTGGAGCTGGAGTGTGGTGAGTGCAGGGGACCTCATGTCTGTCTAGGGGGCAGCTGTTACCTGGCCCCAGGTAAGCGTTGGCCCCTTGGATTGTGGACTCTGTGTTGCTAGACCTTCTGATTTTCCCAGACAAGTCTGAGGTTTTATGAGAAGTCTCCTGATTTTCAAAACGTTAAGCAGGTCTGACAGGCCGAATTCCCTCTGGAGGCACCAATTTGCAATTCCTGCCCTAACCGATTAGCTACCTCTCACCGGAGCACATTTTACACAAAGTTTCTAGAAAGGTTTTCAGGCTATATAGAAATAATTCTATAATAATGACCACTTAGCTGTGAACTTCTTGAGGGCCAGATTGACCCACTCTGTAACCCCGGTGACTCACAAAGGGCCTGATGGGTGACGGGCTAAGGGGGCCATTTGTTTAGTTGGCACGTGGCCTCCCCTGCCCCGCTCTCTGGAATGAGGGTTCAGATGCTGACCTCTAGTGTGCTCTCCATAGCGGCAGCCTGAACAGACTCTGAGCCCTGCCTTTTTTCTGATCCTGTCGACCCTTTCCTCTGATCAGCTCTTCCCACTCTGGAAACTCCCCTCCTTGCTCCCCCCGACCCCACTGCTGTTTGGCATCGTGGAGCCACGACAGTCAAAAGCCCTTCTGGTTCTAGTGTGTACATTGACTCCGAGAGGGGTGCCTCTCCAAGCCTGTTGTCTTAGCTGAAGCAGGGCACTTAGAGCTGATTATCGCATTGCTGCGGTGCTGATGTACAGCACGAATCCCCAACTCAGATGGCACAACACTGAGAAAATTAGCGCTTCAGAGGAAGTTGTCAGCGGCATTATGGATGCTCCGTCGTCATCAACGGTGTTCCAATGTTCTCGCCAGAGGAGCTAACGACGCTGACAAAATACATCGAACTGCTCTTCACTTCCACGCATACAGATGAAAGGCAGCGCGTCCTGACGCAGGGCCCATCATTTGGTGATGACACAACATTGTCTTTTCTTTATGAATAATAGAAGCTATTGGGCTTGCTCCTAATCTTTTAAAAACTGTAGCCATAGTAACATGAGATTTTTTCCCTCTTAAAGACAACTGCCTATTTTATACAATGTGTTATCCCCCCAACAGTACAATATCCATTAGATCTGCAACTCGGCCGAATCACAGATAATAAAAAACTGTCTTTCTACTTGTTGAGATTCTTGACTCTTACTCCTGTGGGGTGACATTAAAGCCAGATTCCTCTGGAGCCAAAATTGTAGTTCGGAGCCAAAGAGAAAAGTCTCTGGCGGAGGGTAGCATCAGTCATTGACACTACTTGGAGGGGTGCTCTGCCTGCGTTTGCCACTGTCCACAGGAAAAACGGTTTCAGGATAGGTACCTGAAATGGAGGAGAAATTCCAGGTGTGCCCAAGCCCACTGCTGTCCTTGCCTCGAGCAGCAAGGTGGCCCTGCTGTGTGGTTGTGGAGGAAGGGAAGGGGCGTCACACACTCATAGGGCATTGTTTCTGTTGTAACCGACACACTTCACGAGGGGGATGGGGAGTCTGTATGAGCAAGCGGGAAGAAGTGTGTGCTCAGGGCCAGCAGGGTTGAAGGAAGCGGGGTTGATTATCTTGGAAACGGCAGCAGGTGGGTTTGAGGAGACAGGGTGACCAATTTCTTTTCTTTTTTTGCTTTATTGACATGCACTTGACAAATGAACTTGTGAGGCCTTAAAAGGGCACATCGTGGTGATTCGGTGCGTGTGTACACAGCACAGGGACTCCTCCCACCTAGTTAATTGATGGTGATGGCTAATTTCAAATATCCGAGAGGCTATTTTGTGGCAGGGGATTTGACTTGTTTTGCATGGCTCTGGGGGAAAGAATTGGTACCTATGGATGAGAGGACACCATAGGGAGGCATATTTAATGTCTGTCTGGGGAAGCGTTTTCTCCTTGTTGTTGACTGCCAGACAGGGGATGGGCTGCATGAGCAATTATGGAAGCCGGGGTTAGGTCTCCTGGGACACAACTCTGAGGTGTGCTTATGGATGCATAGGAAGCATGGATGCATGGGAAGGCCCTGTGACCAGTATCTGGGGGGAAGGAAGCCTGACTGGGCAGGGGAGGGGCTCAGCTGTCAGAGAGGTAACAGAGGGTTTATGTTACTCTACAGGGGGCCCTGGAGCAGGCATGGCTTTTTAGTACCATCCTGAATTGAGGCAAGGCAGCCAACCCTTTGAGATCTTACACTGACTAGTCACTGCACGCAGTTGTCATCCAGGGAGGGAATGACCTTGCCAGAGGCTGCTCTTTTTGGCTGAGCGAAATCCCAGGAGAACAATTCAGCTGAGTCATCAGCTGCCTACACCCTGGGAAGCTGCAGAAATAAGCCCGGGGCCTTGGAGGGGGGTCTGGGCAGTGGCCCACGGCATCAACTACAGATGGCCGCTGGACTTCTAATGATCTTTTCAGTGTTCACATTCTAAAATAAAATATAAGGTCTATAAAAGATCCCGTTTATTCCCCTCAGGGGCTCCTGCATGAGTCCTGGATGGAGACAAAAGTGCTGTTTGCTTAGCTTCTAGCTTAAAGCTCTTGGCTTCTGGGCAGCATCTGACCCATAGTCTTTGGTTCCTGAAATAACAGTTTATTCATTCTACTTTCATCTAAATAATATTAATCGAGTGCTTTCCTCTAGGAGTTAGAAGCACAAGTGTGAACAAAGTGTCACCCCTGCTGGGGTTATGTTCTAATGGGAGGGACAGAAAATGATAAACAAATAAAATAATCCTGGTAAGGGGAGGTAGAATGATTGTGCACACGTGCTCAAAGAGGGAAGTAGTGACAGTGGAACTTCGAAGAACGATACTAAAATAATCTGAATGTGATGAAGGATCTATGTTTATGAAGATCGGGACAACAGAGTTCCATGCAGGATGAATAGTAAGTGCAAAGGTCCTGAGGCAGAAACAACTTTGGTGTCTTCAAGAAGATTGGTTCAGTTGAGAAGGGGAAGATGAAGCTGAGTTTTCTGCAGGCCAGCTGCTTCGTAGTTGCATCTGGGGAGGTAGAAAGCATTTTCAATGATAGTAGGCACAAACTATACATGGCTCTCATAAGAGAAGACCCCAGTTTGATCATAGAGTGCTGATGTGAGACTGTCTGTGGAAGTGGGGTCCAGCTGACATGGTTTGTTTCCTCATCTGAAAAGTTGGGATGATTGCAGTTTTCACCTTGTAGGGTTGTTGTGAAGATCAAAGGCTGTGATGCATAGAAGTGCTTAACTAAGTACTCGATAAATGCTAGCTCCTGTTTGTGTTGTTTGATCTAGAGAGATGAACAACTGGGGCTTAAACCTAAGATTTTAAATTCAGTCCAAGTCTTTTCTCAGTGCGGTCTCTTTCTGCCTCCCACCCCTCTATCTCCCTCTCCCAGTCTTAATCCTTGTCTCTCTCAGCCTCCCCCATCTCTCTCTCTCTTTCTGTCTCTCTCAGTCTGTGTGTGTGTGCAGTCTGTGTGTGTGTGCACGTCTCGTGGTCTATCTTTATGACTCCTGTACTCTATCTCTGCTTGTCTGTCTTTGTCCATT
>VMDR010008448.1:0-36593 GCA_007922815.1 Macrotus californicus | reverse complement strand
ATCTATAATCTATATTTACTATCTATTGTGAGAATATGACTTGGACAGAGCTGCTATAATGAACATAATGAATGTGTATGTTAAGAGAGGGTCAAAAGAGTTTTAATCTGGCCAAAACAGAGTCTTATCCGGGGCAAATGAGTAAAGATGCAGAGCCAGGATGCTGCTCTGTGTAAGGGCCATTAATGTGGAGTCAGGTGGATTGTGAGTCAGTCTTAGATCCTTCACTTACTGGATACTTAAACAAGTGTCTAAATTTTTCCGAGCTTTGGTTTCCTCATCAATAAAACAGTAATAATAAATATAACCTGCAGGACTTTTGCTAGGATTAAATATATAGGTGAAACATTTATGACATGGCTGGGCACAAGAGAGTTTCTTCTATTTTTCAGCTATAATTACTGTATTATGATCACACTGGGAAGTAGAATCCAGAGCCAATTACCAATGCTGTCTCTGCTCACAGCCCACACTCTGAAGTTCTGCAGTAGCAATCAGAAAGAAACTTGGATGATGGTGCCACTCTGAATTCATTCAATTGAAATTCATTATGTACATTTAATCATTCATTCATGAATGGATGGCTTCTCTATGAGATGGTGAAAATCATTTTTACATGCAAGCCTGGGGATAAAAGTTTTGACTAATTATTTGATTATAATTTTCCCAAAGTAGATTAGGGGCATAGGGACATCTTTGAAAATTTAAAACACTAAGCTTAGGATGAGTAAAAGGAAATCTCATGTCATACAGCATCTATAATCTTGTAAAGCATATAACTTCAATTGCATGATTATGGACCAAGTTCTTGACTTTTTCAGGCTGAGTTGACTTGTTTTAAAATTAAACGGATAAATAGATGACTTCAAAGTTCTCTTCCCTTTTGACATTCAGTCAAAATTTGTTAACATTCTGGCTAAATTTGTTAACATTTTAAGATGCAGTTTAGATAAATTCATTGAAGACAAATTTATAATGAGGCATTAGGTGAAAGTAAGATGCTCGGAAGTTTCCCTAATGTCTTCTTACACATCATAGAGGAATCACCACAGCAGGCTCAATGGTTCCATGTACTCTGACCTGCTTCTGCTCCCATCACAATCTATTGTGGATCATATTGCTTCCAACACTAGGCTCATTTCCCCTTATATGGTTATACTTTATCCTTCTTTTTATTACTTCCCCAACTTATTCTTTGGCTTTTGATCCCTACCATGTTTCTGGTTTTCTCTTTGACTTTGCTGCTGTTGGCTGATGTAAACAGTTCACCTGAGCAGCCTGGCCCAAGGTCAGACAGAACCTCAGGAGTGGGGCCTCTGATATTTTTTTCTGGCTATGGAGTGGGCCCCAGACAATGAGATCATCTGATCTCATGTGCCAATCTGTATATTCCTAATTGTTAAACAGAGATGCAGAAACTTTGACCTTTTCAGTTCTAGCATCACTTACTATGTAATTTATTTCTACTTCCTGGTATATCTGTGGGGAAATTAAAAGTAGAATCAACATAAAGTGTCACTCCAAAAAGGGGGATAGACTGATAAATTTAAATTATACTGGATTTGAGAACAGGACATATAGGTTTCTTTTCTATGTTCAACTGATGGAGTTTATTCATTTACTTACTCATTCATGGTAGTATAAGTACAATAATGATGAGAACAGATTCTGGAGTTTGACTGCTTAGGTTTGAATCCCACCTCTGCCACTCACCAGCAGGGTAGGTCAATTAACCCCCATGTGCCTCAGTTTCCTTGTCTATAGAGAATGATAATGTTAGCTTCCACAAAGGATTGATGAGGATTAATCAGTTAATGTGTACAAAACCTTTGAAAACACTGTTTGGCACATGGCAAATCCTACATATATTGGCTATTTATTATTAATCAATAGCTATTTCTCTTCTATTACATGTTTAACATAAGGAATCCTACACATATTCTTGGAGTCAAAGAATAATTCAAAATAATATATTTGACAGCCCATATACAGCACAGGGTATGTGGGATTTGATACTTATCCATGGGACTTCTTCCTCCCCTCATCATCCTCATTCTCATCTTCATCTTTATTATCAGTACGACTAAATTTTTTGAGTTTTTGTACCTGGCATTCTTGGGTGTCTTTACTAATTTTTCTTATTTAGCTTCAAATTTATAGAAAAGTAAATTATTTGCCAAGGTCATATAGCTTGAAAATGATAAAGCCAATATTCTATACAATTAATAGCATTGGATGTCTACAAACCCTACTGAGATGTGGCTTGCAGTAGCTTTGTTCAATATACACATACTTTCTGAGAACATGCTAAATACTTAGAGGGCAGAGACAAATCAGACTCCTGCCATTATACACCTCCTGCTATTATGGAGATCAGAGTTTCACAGTACAGAAACGAAAAACGAAAATGACAAAGTGTAGAGTGTGCTATACTGGTGATATTCACAGGGCAAGCTTGAGGATCAGCATCTCAATTGAGGGAGGATCAAGGAGATGTGTGAAAGACAGATGCTTCAACAGTGTCAAGGATGAAGAGGTAGCAGGTAAGTAGGTATACAGCAGGCATTTGAGACAGAAAAATGACGTGTGAGAAAACTTTTGATGCATGTGGGAAGCTATGGAACTTTGTGGCTGGAGAAGATTATAGGTCTAGAAGAAGTGGACTAGAGAGGAACATAGGGCATGGCCAGGAAACCTCTGTCCGCTAATGTGAGGGGTCTGACATTTAACAAGAAGGCTTGGGGAGTCTTTGAAGACATTTAACCTGAAAGAAAACAAGATCAAATTTGTTTGGCAAAGATTATTGTATTATAGAAAAAGTATTATGGAATATTTTTATTATGTCTTTAATAGTATACTTTACTAAAATGTGTGTCAAGCTCCTCTTGTTTGTGTGGATTTATACTAATGAGTTTTAGAAGGTTATATTACTGAGTTGGCCAAAAAGTCTGTATGGTTTTTTCTGCAAAATAAAAGACATGTATTTCATTTTCACCAATAACTTTATTGATTCTAGTATTTTGAGTATGTCTGCTATCTCCCACATGGTATAACATTGATTGTTCTCAATTAATGTCTTGGTTTGATCACTATCAACTTCAATTGGTCTACCCAACCATGGAGCATCATCCAGCGAGAAATCTCCAGCACAAAACTCTAAACCACTTTTGACATGTTCAGTCACAGCACCTTTTGCACACACTGCACAAATCTTGTGTGTGTGTTTCGGTTGTGTTTTTACCTTTCCTGAAATAATAAAGTATAATATGCCAAAAATGTTGCATATTTTCTTCTATCTTCAAATTAAAACGGCTACACAAAAATTCACCAATTTTGATGTTTTTTTAAATGCACATTGATATGACAGCTGTCACAATAAAATCTAACAAAATTGTTTTGAATGAAGTTATAGACAACTAAGCACTACTAGAGCCATCTTACAGAAAAAAACAAGCAAACTTTTTGGCCAACCCAATATTAACACTACTTCCTACTACCTACTACTCCCCTAAAGCCTGTTTTAAATCACATTATCTCCCAATAATTTTTAATTGCCTCATATTTATTACTATTATCAATTTGCATATAAGCAAACTGAGAATGAGCAATGTTAGCCTTTACAGACTTAACTCAGAATCACAACCCTGAAAACAAACCTGAATGTGGAAACTCTAAATGGATAGAGCATGAACATCTACTCTGTGGTAGATGTAACTGTTTTGCATGGGACCCTTCCTGTGAATCCCTAGTGCAACTTGGGTGTCTCCAGTTTTTTTTATTTCTCACAGCTCTGGAGTTTGGGAAGTCCTAGATCAAGGTGCTGGCAGATTCAGAATCTGGTGAAAGCCTGTTTCTTGGTTCATAAACAACTACCTTCTGCCTGTGTCCACACATGGCAGGAGAGGCGAGGAAACTTTCTGGAATCTCTTTTATCAGGGCATTAATTCCACTCATAAGGGCTCCACCCTCATAACCTAATGAACTCCCAATGGCCTTGCCTTCAGATACCATCACCCCAGGGATTAGGTTTCAACATGTATCTTGGGGGACACAAGCATTTAGTCCATAATACTACCCAACAGCCATCCTCTTGACTTCCTAAAAAATAAATTTTGATTGTGACTTGGCACCCTATAGGGAGGAGACTTCTGATGACCCTTTGGGAAAGGTTTTTTGTTTTTCTTCAGATAACAGAAAGAATAGTGTGAAATGATGGTCTCCTTGCCTCCTCTGTTTTGTATGCTCTTCTGTGGAAATGTCATATTTAGAGCTGGACTAATATCTTGTAAATATTAAGGGATCTTTTGAGGACAAAAGGCAATATGTTGAGGATGGTGGAAGGGAAGGCTGCGGGGTCCAGGTCTGTGGTAGGTGCTGGGATATGATGCCAAGATTTCACTGCAGGAACTGAAGATCATTTCCTCTGCTTTTGGGAGTGTCTCCAATAGGCAGCCCTCAAACTTCACTTTCTTTGGAGATGGCTTAGCTATATAGAGTCATCTTGCTTAAGGCCACATCTTTTTCCTAGGGGAGAAAATCCTTTTCTTGACTGATGGGCTAGAGGCTACAAAATTCCAGTATTTTCACAACAATACAGTACAGCTATGATGAGTCATACAATTATCAGAATTCCTCATGGGGGTCAGCTGAGGTGGTCCTTTGGCCTTCATAACAGCTTGACTTTTCCCTCTGCCTAATGCTGCCTCTTTGCCTTTCCTTCCACTCTCTAGTAATCTTAAAAGCACTTTCTCATAATCTCTTACAAGCTACAATCAATCTCAGAGTCTTTTTCTTGGGGAACCCCACTTGCAACTGTCCCTGATGAATATTTCAGGCTGCTGAACTAACAAAGGATTGTATTATGTTAAGCTAGCAATAAACACATGGTTTAAATTATAACTATGATCACAATGTTTAATTCCTGCCTGTCGACCCATCTGTCTTTCTGACCAGACAGAAATATCTTCAAAAGTGTTCATGTGGGACCTCTGGCTGAGATGGAGGCATAGGTAGAAATAATTTGCTTCCTCACACAACCAAAAGGAAAACAACAAAATTAAAAGCAAAAAACAACCAAAACTGCCAGAAAATCAAAATACATGGAACTCCAACAACCAAGAAAATAAAGAAACATTCATCCAGACTGGTAGGAGAGGCAGAGACAGGCAGCCAGGTGGAGAGGGGGCATATGGCAAGGCAGCGAACCATGTGGGCAAGGCAGAAGCTGGTGGATCGGGCAGTCCCATGTTCACGTGCATGGATAAACCAGGAGGAATGCGTGGGAAGTGAGACAGACATCAAAACCCATGGTTTCAGCATAGGAGAATAAAGACTCAAAACCTATGGCTGTAAAACTCTGTGGGGGTTGTGAAGGCAGGAGAAACTCCCAGCCTCACAGGAGAGTCTTTTGGAGAGACTCATAGGGTCCTAGAATGTATACAAACCCACACACCTGGGAATCAGCACCTGAAAGAGGACAATCTGCTTGTGGGAAGAGAGGGGAGTGATGGAAATTAGGGTGAGAGATGAGCAAGTGGCATTGTTCCTCTGACCCCTCCCCCACAGACAGTGCCACAATGAAGCAAAGAAATATTGCCCCACCCAGGTGAATACCTAAGGCTCTGCCCCTTATAATGTAACAAGTACACTGAAACAAAGAAGTATGGCCCAAATAAAAGAACAGATCAAAACTCCAGATAAAGAACTGAGCAATGAGGAGATAGCCACCATATCAGATGCAGAGGTCAAAACACTGATAATCAGGATGCTCGCAGGAATGATTGAGTTGAGTCACAAAATGAAGGAAGAAATGAAGTTTATATAAAGTGAAATGAAGGAAAATATACAGGGAACCAACAATGAGGGGAAGGAAACCAGACTCAAATCAATGATTTGTAACAAAAGAAAGAAATAAACATCCAACCAAAACAGAACGAAGAAACAAGAGTTCAAAAAAATGAGCAGAGGCTGAGGAAGCTCTGGGACACTTCAAACACTCCAACATCTGAATTATAGAGGTACCAGAAGGGGAAGAGGAAGAGCAAGAAACTAAAAACTTATTTGAACAAATAATGAAGGAAAACTTTCTCAATCTGACAAAGGAAATAGTGTTCTAGGAAGTCCAGGAAGCTCAGAGAGTCCCAAAGAAATTGGATCCAAGAAGAAACACACCAAGGCACATTATAAGTAAGTTATCCAAGATTAAAGATAAAGAGAGCATCTTAAAAGCAGAAAGAGGAAAGGAGACAGTAACCTATGAAGGAGTGCCCATAAGACCATCAGCTGATTTCTCAAAAGAAACCATACAGGCTGGAAGGGACAGGAAAAAAATATTCAAAGTCATGAAAGACAAAGACCTACATCCAAGATGACTCTATCCAGCATGGCTATCATTTAGAATGGAAGGGCAGATAAAGTGTTTCCCAGATAAGGTAAAGTTGAAGGAGTTCATCATCACCAAGACCTTATTATATGAAATGGTAAGGGGACTTATCTAAGAAATAGAAGATCAAAACTATGAACAGTAAAATGACAATAAACTCACAACTATCAATAACTGTACCTAAAAATAACAAAAACAAAGTAAGCAAACAACTAGAACTGGAACAGAATCACAGAAATGGAGATCATAGAGAGGGTTATCAGTGGGGAGGGGCAGGGGGAGAATGGGGGAAAAAGGTACAGAGACTAAGACCCATAATTGGTAAGCACAAAATAAATAAGGGGAGGTTAATAATAGTATGGGAAATGGAGAAGCTAAAGAACTTATATGTACAAACCATGGACATGAACTAAGTCGGGGTGAGAATACTGGAGGGTCCAGGGGTGCAGGGCAGATGGGGATAAAGCAGAGAAAAAAATTGAGACAACTATAATAGCATAATCAATAAAATATACTTAAAAAATAAAAACAAAATAAAATCTCTGGTATGACTATCTCAAATTTCAGAGATATTTTAATAATTTCACACTTAAACAGAGAAGCGAGCTAAAAGTCTTCTATTTTAGGAGTTTGCCTTTATAGAATGCACATCAGCCCCTCTGCAGAAATTTAGAGCTCTGCCTTCCAAATGGTGAAAGAGTATGGTAGAAATTGCAATGCAAAAGCATCTGTTATATATGTTTTTAAAGAGAATTTAAATAAATTACTAGATACCTAAAAATAAAAAGTGTTCATGTGTTTCCTTCCAGGTTTATAACAGTAAATGGAACTGAGGCACTCAACAGATGTGTTAAATAAACAAATAAAGCATATACCTATTCAGTGTCTGATATGCACAGCCATGTTCTAGTACAGTGAAGTATTCCTGCAGACCTACATTTTGTACGTGGTCACTTATCTAAATCATATCTTTTTCAGGAAATGCACTCAGCAAACTGAAAAGGCTCATATGCTATATCAAATTTTTCTAACAATGGAATCAGTCCCAAAATGAAAGTTAGCATTTAGATCTTTAAAAAGCCATCCTGCTCCTAGTGAGCCCTGGCTGGTGTGGCTCAGTGGACTGAGTGCCGGCCTGTGAACCAAAGGGTTGCCAGTTGGATTCCAAGTCAGGGCACATGCCTGGGTTGCGGGCCAGGTCCCCAGGAAGGGGGCACATGAGAGGCAACCACATATTGATGTTTCTTTCCCTCTTTCTTCCTCCCTACCCCTCTCTCTAAAAATAAATAAATAAAATCTTAAAAAAAAATAAAACAGAATCCTACCGCTAGTGTAGGTTGACATGTTTTATTACATTGAGGATCATAATGAAGGTAAATCTACACCGAGTTTCATTCTCTAAAACTTAGTTGCCTGAAAAAAATGCTCATGAATTTTGTTTTTTCTTTGCACAGTTTCAAAGACTGAACAAAACAAAATACACAAAAAATCAATAAGCAAAAATCATGGGTCAAAAATCACTTATCTGCAAGTTATTAGAATATAATCGACGTACACTTCAACTCTTGAGACTCAGTTTTTTAACCTATAAAATGGGTGAAATCCAATGCTATTAGAATGCTTCTAGTATCTTATAAAACTATAATTTAGGTATTTATTTCTAAGATTTGTGTTCTTTGTCCAGACTCTCTTAGCAGGACATGGTTTTCTGTCTTCGTTCTAGCAGTTTTCCTGTTAGTTCATGAGAACCGTACTTAATGTGTTTTCCACCTGGGAGCTGAAAATTGGATTTAACACTTAGTTCATGTTAGAATGTTTTCTTTCTCCTTCATAGATATTATATTCAACTTCTCTCATGTTAACAGTACTGTGCCTTACTGCAAATGAGGTCTCCTGGAAAATAGGTGGGTGTTTATATTTCTATGTACAATTTAATGCATGCAATGTTAAAAAAAAACATGTACTGATTATCTTCTATAAGTTAGGTTCTTTAGATACACAGTTATTTTTAATCTTCACAGCAACCCCAGAGAGTAGGAAATTATTTGTCCATTCTGCAGATGGAGAAAGTAAGACTTGGAACCATCAAGTAACGTGCCCGAGGCAACTCAGGTGAGCAGTAAATCAGCATCCAAGGGCAGGACTCCATGGCACTCCAGGTTGTGTTGTGTCTTCCACCCACAAAACAAACAGAGAGGCAAACAGGTTCTGAGCAAGAAGATAACTGCACTACTCACTACAGACAAGTTAGAGATAAATATTTTTATGACTGTCAAGGCTTGCAAGGGGCTGAATCAACACAATGATACAGTTTTTAAATCATTTAACATAAACTTACGAGAATCATGGGCAATGTTTATTTTGCAACTACATTTCTCCTTAAGGAATTATTTATCCCAGCGATCTTTTCAAGTAAATAAGTATTACTTGATCAAAATTTAAATTTAGAGAAAAATTGAAATGATTAGACATTAAAAGATGTGCCTTGTTTTACTGTTTTAGAAGAATCAGAGCTAGGGAGGAGATCCACAAATGCATTATTTAATTTCCCCCAATGTATTAATCTGATACAATGCCAACCACATGGAGGGCATTTTGACACAAGATAAAATGATCTGCAGAGTCACTTCTATAACACAACGGTTGTTTTCACTTTTTTCCTTGCATTTCTCTTCAGACTCTCTCAATATGGGGCTGTGGAATTTTTATATTTGAAATATTTTTAAGAATAGCATGCTCCTAGGAACACAGGATCTTAATAAATATGATTTGATGAGAAAACAGCCAAGTTCAGCTTTTGCACCCAAGAGTACAATGTAACCAGCTTTATTTGATAAAACATCATTCACTCAGACTGGAGCCTCCAGTACAGCTCATAATGGCGCAAAGAAATATTGAATATAAAGAGAAAGACATATTTTCCAATGAGGTATTAAAGAGATGAAAGGAGCTGAAAGAGCAGGGAATGAGAACGTTTTAGCAGCGTAAGAGGAAGGAGGAGGGTTTCTAGCATGCAGGGAGAGAAGAATACCACAGTGGGCTTTTTTCTTTTTTATATAACACCCTTTCAACTAAAAGGAGCATTATGTCCACTCACGTCCACAAATGTGTTTGTTTATGTGTCTGTTTGTGTGTATATTTAAAATTTAATCATTGCTGGGCCCTACACTGTGATAAAGATACTATCATCCCTTTTTACTGATGAGGAAACAGGCTCAGAAAGGTGAAATGACTCGTCCTGGGATCCTAACCCATCCTGACTCCACACCTAGAGACGGAAGCTACTTTTCTCTATTAGGTATATTCCAGAATCTCACTTCAGGCTTAGGGGAACTAGAGACAGGCTCCTTATAGTACCCTGGGTTGAGAGAAATCTAACTAACATGCACAGAAGATCACAGTTGGAATCAGAAAGCTGGTTTCATTCATTATTCATTCATTCAATCAAATGCATTGAACGCTTTCTATGTGCCAAAAACTGTTCCAGGAGCTAGTGACACAGTGATAACGTTAAGCTTTGTTAGGATTAAACTATAGCAAAAGAGTTAAAAAATAAGCATGCAATATATAAGGCAGTGATAAATGCTTTGAAGAAAAATAACATAAAATTTAATGTTCAAAAGTAACAGGGAAAGGGGCTTTGTTAGGAAACAAAGAGGAGATGTTATATGAGGAGACCCCTGAATAAAGAGAGGGCACTGGCAATTAGAACTCCAGAGAAAGAGCATTCAGGAAAACCAAAGTCTCCCAGGGTGTGAGGAGCCAGGTGTGTGGGCCACGCAACAAGGATGATGTGACAGAGGGATGTGCGATGGAAAGAGAGGCAGGAGGAAGGACACTGGTGGGGAGAGACAGAACTTGAAGGTCCTTGTGGGCTGAGTGGAAAGAGTTCAAAACTTATTTCAAGTATCGGCCATTGGGATGTTTGAGCAGCCGAGTAACATGATCTGATTTAAGTTTTAAAGACTTCGTTTTGGCTGAGCATGAATGCCAGATTGGAGGCTGTCCAGCTCTCTAGGAAAAAGTTGACAGGTGGCTTGGACTAGGGTGATAGCAGCAGAGGTGGAGACAAATTTGAGAAATAGAACTTGCTTGAGATGAGCAAGTTTGCACTGGAATAACCAACAAATTCTATCCCCGGATTAAAGACATAAAAGAAATGAAATTGTAATCAGAGACCACTCCTAAACGTACTATGAATGATGACTGATAGGCTTTGAACCTCTCGTGACCGGAACACTATTTCCTGAAAATGAACTTGATGAGCCAAGAAACGATCAAAAAGGTAGCTTGGTGGGCATGGAATTTGAATGAGGGAATCGGATGAATTGGATGCTGACTGGCACCAGAGAACAGAGCCTGAGTGAGCCCTCCCACAGTGAGAAAGCTCTTGCCCCGGGGGTCAGAAAACCTGAAGCTCTGCGGCCATGATCCTGTGTGCCCACTGCCGCTCCAGGAATCAGCTGGCCTTTGGATCACTGCTCAGACTGGCACAGAGTGCTTGCTGCTTGAAATGTTTCTTTTGCAGCACTCCCACGGCTAACAATCTTCCATTTTTGCTGTGATTTCATTATTTTATGGTTGTGTAGTGGGGCCTAAAATTTACCATTATTACCTGAGTGTGCAAAAGAATGTGCCTATTACTTTCCCTGTAACGGATCAAAATATTCTCACAAGCTTTTATTCCCAGAGGTGGAGGGGGTCAAAGGGTGAAACTAAGAATCACCACTTCTCACCTTAAAATACTGTGGGTTATTTCCACTAAACTTACTCTCTTTGGACAGACTGTAGGATCAAATTCAGTGTTAAACACTCCGATGGGGTTGTCCTTTCCGCCAAAGGGTCTCCTCCCCTCCTCCTTTTCTCCGACAGGTCATCTGCATGCAGGCAGAAGCTCATGTAACCTCACAACAGCAGCAAAAGGGGTTCTAGCTGGGGTTGTGTCCTCACTTGCTTCTCGTAAGTGCAGTTGGTGTGATGGTCTCTGTATGCCAGTTATTTTTAAGTAAAATTAAAAAGTAATGCATGCATGCATGTATGTATGTACTTTAAGCATAGTATGTACTGCTGAAATCTGTAGTGCTTAATAATGAACTGCCTCTTGCCTTGAGGCACCCTATACTGAGTAGCTTCCACACTCTGGCCACAGCTCTCAGAGAGGCCATCATCTTCTCAACACCTCTGGTCTTCCTGCCACAGGTCCCTTGGGAACCCCAGGGTCTTCGGCATTTTATACAGAGACATCTCTCAGAAGGCATCTCTCTCCTTGCTGCTCTCCACCCCCAGGCCACCCAGATGGAGAAGGGGGGAAAAGCAGCCTACATCTTATATTCCCCCACGACCTCTCTGGGGCAGCTTGCTGCCTTTCTCATCCTCCCGTCCTCTGGCTAGGGCTCTTTGCAGGAGTCAGGCAACATACTGAAGTTGAAGGAAGAACCTCCAAATCTTTCTCCTTTGGGAACTATACTTAGAACCAATAGGTCCCTGCTCTTCCTTCCTACTAGCATCCTTCTCTTTTCCATTGTGGTTTGGCCCTCATGTTTCTTCTGGAATTAATGGCAGACGGCATTCATAGAACAAAGCCTGGTTACTAACAAAGAGAGACACACGAAGAGACAGATACTCTTTAGATATGATCGCCTTTAATCAGACCAGCCACAGAGCCCAGACAGTGCCTATTGTTTATCTCTGCTCTGACCTTCCCTGTGTGCTTACCTTCAGGGTTTCACTTTCAGGAAGCAATCTCTTTCCATTTTGTCAAAGTTTTTAGGGAGTGCATGCAGCCCCTAAGGATTGATTCTTCAAAATACAAGCAGAGTACTATGGGCATATAAAAAGAAACAAGAAAGGAATAATTGATATTTTAGAAGAACTTATATGCTAGAGACTGCTAGGAGATTTACATTTATTTTCCAAATTAAAACAACAACTAAATGCAGTCTCTCCATTGTAAATCTGGAAACAAAGACTGACTGCCAGAGAGAACCTCAGATCAATAAAGTTATCTGTTTACTAATATCCCACAGGTACTTCAAACCCCAATGTCTACCGTCTTCCATACTAAAGCTCCTCATCCCCCATCCCCATTTCAGCTAGTGGCGCCAATACAAAGCCAAATTCTAAGGTCAGAACGTTTGTAATCATAGTTCCTTTCACTCATTTTTCTGCCTAGGCAGATGCCACGTTTTAAAGCTTCTGTCACCTTCATGTATTTTGTTCCTTTTTGTCCTCTTTCCTCCATCTACTGTGTCACTGGCTGGGTTCAGACATTTATCCACTCCTGTCAACAATACCAGAGAATCCTAATTGGCCTATTTTATACTCCACATACGGTAGAGTGGTATTTCTAACACATAGAGCTGCTCATCTCATGTCCTCACTTAAAATTCCTCAGTGGCTCTCCATTTCCTTCTACATAAAGTCCACCCTCCTTAGCACAGCTTGAAAAGCGCCCTGACTTGCCTACCTGCAGCCTTACCTCTGTGCATCCTGGTGTTTCACTTCTGTGCCTTTGCTTTTGCTGTTTTCTCAGCTTCAAATGCCTTTTACTTCTTTGTCTGTCTCTGTCAGTCTACTTATCTTCCAAAACAAATCCAAAAGTAAAGCTTTTCTAATGCCCCAATTAAGATCAATCCATTTCCCTAGGATGCCTTCTTCTTTGTGTATCTGTAGTTATTCAGTGATATTTGTTTGGATCTCTTATACCCAGGAAAGTCTTTGGCTCTTAGTTAGAACCTAATAAATATTCAATGTCCATGTTGGAAAAGAGGCAAAGAAAGATAGGAAAGGAAAGAAAAAAATATGGATATGGGGAAAAAAGGAGAAAAGAGATGGAGAAAGGGGTAGAATGGAGAATTATTAGTCAAACTGCTATGTCCATGTCATGAGGTCCCTAAGCATTTGTCCTGAGAATAAGATAAAGACAAACATAGGATCTACAAAGCATATTTGAGAGATTACCAGGCCTGGGCCACTCCCAGTTCACCTCTCTGTATTTTCTACTTAAGTCAAGGCTTTTGGGCATCCTCTGCACAAAACACAGTGAATGTGAAGCTGAAGTAAATGTGTTTTGTTCTATTACTGTGATTTTCAAGAGAGATGAGTCAAAATACCTGCTATCCACATCTAAGACTAGTTATCAGTCCTGGCAGCTTCTAGGGGGTTGCCCGACCTCCTGGATTGTGATCTGGGTGTCTGACACATGCTGTTATAGAGAAGGCCCCCACCTGACCCTCGGGTTCAGGGGCCAGGAGACACAGCATCGAGCAGTGCAGAAGCCAGGCACCACCTGCCATGAATTGAAACAGGAGCTGTGACTAGAAGGAAAATGAAATACATGGACAAAAAAGATAAGGCTTATTTACTGGATTTATGGAAATAAAGTATTACTTTGTGGTACTGGGGCTGTTTTTGTGTCATATTTGCTTTTTCTCTTCTGCTGTGCCTCCTCCTTCCTGGTAGCTGTCCTAGAGTAAACTTAGACCAGACAATAATGACGACAATGATGAGTGTCAACCACAATGGCAGCAGCAGTGAGTAACAGTCACCATACCTATCAGGGTCGAGTACTAAATATTATATAGAATAGTATCAATAAATGCAATTCTCAACATAATTTTTCAAGATGGGTATTATGATGTCCATTTTATAAAAGTAGCAGTACACTGGAAGTAATTTGTTTGGGGTCACATCCTAAGTAAAAACGTTAGTTCAAGCCTCCAGTGGGTTCCTATCCTCCTAGAGTAAGTTCTGACTCCCTTGGACCTATCTGATTTATCTCCAGCTGCTTCCTTCTCTTCTCACTGCATCTGTTCATACCCATCAGCAGCAGTTGAGTTGGCATTCTTGCCTTCCTCACATGTGTCTTGGAGCCCTTTGTATTTTCTGAGCTCCTTTTCTACACTATCTATCCTTAGTCTTTTACATGGCTGGATCCTTCTGTTCAGAACTCTGCTCAAACATCAACTCCACAGAGAAGCCTTCTTGACCACTCAATCTGAAATAGTTCACAACAGCCTGTTACACCCTATCCCAACTCAAATGACAGTGCCATCAGCTCCTGTATTTGCAGCCATATTTCAAAACATATACTAGCTCATGAATACCTGGTAAGTGAAAGGCCCAGACATTACCTCCATTTCACTGACAAGGAAAGTGAGGCTAAGAGGGAGGACTGGGCAATAAATATAAAAAATCAATAGGTATAGATAAGTCCATCAGTACGAGCCCGACACCACACTGGGCACTTCCACCTCATTCCCATACACAATCTATATTATCACAGAGCCTACCTAAGCAGACCTAAGTTCCTAATAGTTTTGAATTTTATTCCTACTAACCATCTTATCCCAACTTCTAGTATTATAATTATACAAAATTTAAATTTTGAAAAAATATCAAGCATCTTGGTTGACCTATATACAGTAAATAAAGAAAGCTTGGTGATTATATATATATATATATACACACACACACACAGTATAGATAAATCAAAAATTGGTTTGAGAATGACAGAACAACAAAAAAGGAAGAGAAAGATAAAAAGCCTAGTTTATTTCTCTGTTGTCTTGTTAGTTTCTCAGAGAGTTCTCCATTGACTTGATTTTAATTAAGCTTTTCTTAAGCCTAAGAGTTCTGGGAAGCAAAGAGAGTGTGGGTGCCAGGTGGGAATATGCCAAGAACTCCCAGATCTAATTTTTTAAATTCTTCTTCATAGCAAACATCCATTACACAGATTCTGTTGACAAATGATCTGGATCTGGCTGAGAAGTATTGGTTGTTCATTTATGTTTAGTGTCGACAGAAGAGTCAACCACTAGGAATGCTAAATTGTCACCAGGCCCCTGGGTCAGGGAGGCAGCAAGACGTGAGGGAGAGACAACTGCACTGTGAATTAGTAGATGTCCATTTAGCTACTAACCACCTGTGTGACCTTGAGGATGCTGGTGCAGTTTTCTGAATTTTGCTTCTGCCAGTTGCCAAGTAAAACCATGTTATAGACAAAAAGCTCCTTCTGGAATTAAAAGTCTATATTTTCTGGTTTTTATTTAAAGTAGGGAGAAAGCTTTATACTTCTCTTTAAACAAAGCAAAATAAAAGTAGTGCCTGTTATGAACACGCTGTTCCTCCTCCTGTCTAGAATGTCATTTTACCCTGATTTGTCTGGCTAATACCTACTCATCTCTCAAGATGCACCTCACAGTTCTCCTCTTGCAGAAGGCATTTACTGACTGCCTCCGGTTGCTCTAGTTGGTCCCATCTTTGTGTTCCCAGTCTTCTCTTTTATGTCTCATCCTAGAATGTCAATTAATTGAGACCAGGTACTTGTCCTTTGTTATTTCTGTAACCCTGTACATTGTACAGAAACAACTACATAGCAGATGGACACTAAATGTGTGAGAATGAATAAATGTAGGAGTAAATGAATGCTGGGAAGAAACAGTAAGAATTAGAAACAGATAATGTCTTACATTTTTTAGCATGCTTTAAATTTTACACATTGTGTGAAATGTTTTTGTCTGTTTGTTTGTTGGTCCCTTTCACAGATAAGGATATGGAGGAGCAGCAACACTGTAAGTCATCCAAGATCAAAAATCATATCCCAGGTCACTGGCAAAGCCTGTGGACAGCTTCAGTTGTCTGGGCAGATTCTGCTGTCTTTCCCACCAGCAGAGCACAGGCCCTATTCCAGTTTATTGGACTCACCAAGAATGCACAGGGCACATAACTCAGTGTGGAGTGTCATCTGCCTCACAAGTTGAGGGGGGCAAGAGAGGTGCTGGGAGAACTTCCAGTCTGGCTCTAGAGACCTGGGAATCTACTGGGGCAATGATGCAAAATGTCCGAAAACTTTAGCAACTGCTCCAGCCAGAAATGTATGTCTGCCACAGGCAGCACATGGCTAAGTGCCTACTGTATGATTTGGGATCAGTAGTGTCCTTTTCTACTCACAAATGCTTCCAAAGTCAGCCAGGGCAGGGGCATGTACGCAGAGGGCATCTGCAACACCCTGCAATCTGACAGCCTGGCAATGAGGAAGATATTATAAAAAACCATGTTATTATTTCAACTCATATTATTGAAAATCTATTATGCATCATCTTGGCAAGGACTGGGGATTTCTCCATGCATAAGACATACTCTCACCATAATTTAATGAGCATATATTAGTTATTCTGTGCTGTGCTAAGCACTTTTTGCATAATTTTTCATTTTTAAAAATCACAATAACTGGCTCTGGCTAGGAGGCACAGTTGGTTAGAGCATTGTCCCAAGAACACCAAGGTTGCAAGTTCGATCCCTGGTCAGGGCAAATACAAGCAGCAACCAACGAATGCATCAATAAGTGAAACAACAAATCGATGTCTCTCTCTCTCTCCCCCCTTTCCTCGATCTCTCTAAAAATAAATTAATTAATTAATTAAAACATTACAATAACCCTGTGAGGCAAATTTTGTTATATCATTTTTAGAGAAGAGGATACCGGGGCTTAGAGAGCTTGAGTTGCCTAACTAACATTTGGTTAATGGTAGAGTTGGGCTGGAAATGCAGATCCTTTAGACCGTCAAACCCATTTTCACCAGGGGCCACATCAGCCTCGTGGTTGCCTTCAAAGGGCTGAATATAATTTCAATTCCTTAACAGTTAAGGAGCAGTTACATTTATATAGTCCTGAAGTTATTTCTGCCCTTTGAAGGCAACCACAAGGCTGATGTGGCCCCTGGTGAAAATGAGTTTGACACCCCTGCTTTAGACTGTAAGTCTTTCTGTCAAACCATGGGTTACATGCCAAGCAACTGTAATCCTGTTAAAATACAGATTCTGATTCAGTTTATTTGATACAGGGCCTAAGACGGTGCCTTTTTAACTAGGTACCAGGTGATGCCTATGTGTCTAGTCTGTGGACTACACATTCAGCAGAAAGGATGTGGACCTGCCTGTCCAATCAGAACCCATTTTCCTCTCTTGCTTCCTAAGCAGGGCCTAAATTTTACTCACATCTCTCTCTACCTGCTACCGATCATGAGACTCAGGAGCATCTGACTTTATCTCCAGCTTCAGGCAATGTCTTAATCATTCTCCTGCTCTGTCCAATATGGTAGCCACTAGCTATTAAAATGAATTAAAATAAAACCTTTCATTTTCTCAATTATACCCACAAGCTTCAAGGGCATAATAGCCACAAGATGCCAGTAGCTGCTGTATTAGTCTGTGAAGAATGAGTGTTTCCTCATTGCAGAAAGTTCTATTGGGCAGTGCTGAGATTCTAGATCAACCACAGTAATTGCACCTGCATTGTTTAAGAATTCTATTTTTAAGAGGATGTATAGTTGGGCAAAATTGGCCCAGCCTGGTTGAAGGATAGGACTATAGTCCTTGGTCAAGGGAGAGATTTCCTCTCTCTCTCTGCATGCTAAACTCATCAGGAAATATGTGTGCCTAGTGTCTCTTGGCAGTGTCTGTGGCCTTCAGTGGAAGGAGGGCAAAGCAGGATCCCTGATGGACCTTCACTAGCGGCTCACTGACGGCCTTTCTTACCTTCTGCTTCTGCTAACAAGAGGTAATACATTTCCTTATGATTGAAACCATTTTTGAGTCTGGTTTCTGTTACTTAATGTTAAAAGAAAATTGATAGACATCTTTAATGTAAATATAGGTGTGAGGCCACAGATAAAGCAAGACAAAAAGTTCCAGTGATTGGTCTCAAGTACTATTTAGTTTCATGTAAAAAAACAATCTTGCAGGAAAATACCAGTAATCGGAAGCTTCTGGAAGACAGCAAAACTGGTGCCAATTTGGAGTAGGAAAACTCTCTTCTCTGTAAAAAAATCCAGGAAGTCTTCCTAGAGGAGATGATATTTCAGCAGGAAAGTTGTAATAGGTGGATTTGGAGACAAAGGTATGAGTGAGAGCCTGGTAGAAGAGGAATTTTCATGAAAAAAGATGAAAAGGTGGGAAGGGCATAGGATTTCATTAAAAATAGCAAAAGCCTAGCACTGTGCTTGACATTACAGAATATATTAGCCTGAAATAGGTAGGGCCAGGCTGCCTCACTGATTACTAAATGAATCTCTGTGGAAAAGCCTCCTTAACATTTGTTCAGCATTTTGTAGTAGTTAAACTATGTTAACAAGTATGTGTTTGTTCTCTTTTGTTTGCAATATGGCGACAATGCAGAAAAACTAGACCTGGGTGGGTAATGTGGCCAGGGCCACACACTAATCGATGGCAAAGCTAAAATCTGAACCCACACATCTGCAAGCCCCTGACCTGACTCTTTGGTGGCTACAAAATGTGCTGTGGCCTGAGAGTGACCTTCGTTGTTAACCAGGGACAATGTTGCTCAATGCTCCCTTTTAAAAGTGTCCTGGTAGGGGTGACAAATTACTTGGTCACCCTACAATCCCTGCAGACATGACTTTTGTGCCTTCCTTCTAGATTTTAGGAGTGGTCAGACTGGCCTAGAGACACAGGCCCCGAACTCCAGGGAGCAGTTTGCAGCGACCTCCCACCGAGTCCATGGGCCAGGAGGCATTTTCACATCAGGCTGTGAAGTGGTTTTACCTTTGCAGCCGAAGGTTAAAGTCAGTAGTCAGTGAAGCTTTTCGAGGAGGGGATTAACCTGATTCAAACTCTACAACTTCTTTTAAATCGTTCAGGAAAAACAAAAGTATGTTTGTGTCTGTTTGCTGTGCATATGTGTTTCTATGGTGCGTGGACAGAGACAGAGTGAGATGTTTGAAACTAGTTTTTTTAAAAAGTGCTATTTTCAATATTCGTGTAGATTTGAATACTTTTAAAGTACAAAAAAAAAACAGCTAAAATGTACTATAATACGGATAAAATTACTTGGGTTAGCAATGAGTCATTGGGGCTCAACCATCCTAATGTGGGCAATTAGAAGTTAATCACACTGCCCTTTATACTCACAGTCTGGTGGACCTGCATGCCAATCACATCACAGAGTATTTGGCTCACAAAAGCTGCACAAGGAAAACTAGTTTCCTTTAAGGTTTGCCTGCTCCCTTTGACACCAGCAGGTCTCTAAAGCCTTGTGTGCAGTCATCTCTGCTTCGCAGGCTGGAATCCAATTCTCCACTTTCTCAACCCGCTGCCCTAACACATATAACACTGGAACTCATTTTGTCTGACTCCAAAGCCCATTGCATAGCAATAGATTAGGTTTTCTGATAAGGACACACTGGCCAGAATTGTATCTAAGCCTGGGGAATCACTTGGGGAAGAAATGCTAAGTGATGGACACAGGGTACAGATCTCAGTGTTTGAGAAATCGGGGAGGAGATTTAGGTTAGCCGTGCTTTGAGAGCAAAGTGCGTGCCCAAAGCTCAGCTCTGGGGTCCCTGATTCTGGCCCTGGTGGAAAAGAGACAGAACCTGGAATAGGTGTCAGAGAGTCACACCAGACAGCTGTGCAGGTCGAGAGCCCTGAATGGGTCCATTCTCGCTCACAAGAAGGAGCAGGACTGGGTCTCCTTTTGGCTGGGGAACCAAAGGTTCCAGGACAACCATGGACTCCAGCAAGAGAATGCAGGAGAGAGCATGAGGGCAGAGAGAGTCTGACTGAGGCTAACTGCACGGAATATAGAAATCATCCTAAACGAAGCAGGTTGCTTTATTAGCAAAGAATATTTGGGTTGATATTCTTCAGTTCTCCTATTTTCCTCCATTATGAGAGAATGGAACACAGAGTAACACAGAGCAGGGAACAGCCAACTTATCTAAATGTTAATGACAATAACTACTGGCCTGGAGAAAATCTTTTAGTTCAACTAAAATGTTTCACAAACATCATTGAGAGGATTTGTGTGGGGTTCGCAGTCCTCCCAGCAATGAGGGGACTTTATCAGGGCTAGCATGACTTCTCGGCAGAGAATTAACACTCTGTGGGCTGACTGGGGAGTTGGGAGCATGGGACTGTCTAAACATGGTGGCAAAGGAGGGAAGAAGGGACAGACTGTGAAGGTCATGGTGACAAAGGCTGAAGTAGCCAGGGCTGGGTAACTGCAGTGTGCTTAAGCCAGACTATGTCCTTGACATTCATCAGCTCATCTCACACTTATAGTGCAAGGGTCACCTCGCTGACACACCGTCAACTCTTTTGGGATGCTTTTACTGACAGCTTAGAGTGCAAAGAAGAGGAAAGTATGGGGACTGTAGGTAAGGATATAGGTGTACAGCTATAGTCTGGGACTAAGAAAGTACCCTGGGATCTAGTGACAGAGAAGACTTTGGGAGAGATCTGACAACAAAGATTCTCAAAGTGTGATATCCACAACAGCAGCAGCAGCATCACCTGGGACCTTGTTAGACATGCATATTCTCAGGTCCTGTACCAGACCTATTGAATCAGAAACTCTGAGAATGGGGTCCAGCCATCTGGAGTTCAACAAGCCCTCCAGGTGATTTTGATGTATCCTAAATAAGAGAGAACCACGTGCTACCTTGCTATGTTCAACTTCTCCTAACTTGCGCACACCCCCCCTTTACTCACCTCTGTCACCAACACCCAATTTCTACTTTACCCTCTTCATTAAAGTGCTGTGACAGTTTATTTAATCCTATTTCCAAATTAAAGTCTTCTACATGCCCCACACTGTAACCAGAGTGACATTTTAAAAGGTACAATCGACCCTGGTTGGCGTGGTTCAGTTGGTTGGAGCATTGTCCCGTAAACAGAAAGGTTGTAGGTTCAATTCCCGGTCAGGGTACAAGCCTAGACTGCAGGATCGGTCCTCTTGGGGGCGTGTTTGAGAGGCAACTGATGGATGTTTCTCTTTCATATGGATGTTTCTCTCCCTCTCTCTCCCTCCCGTCGTCTCTCTAGAATCAGTAAGCATGTCCTTGGGTGAGGATAATAAATATAGATAAATAAATAAATAGCAAATAAATGAATAGCACAATTTATCCCATCAGTTCCTTGCTTAAATTCTTGTGAAATTCAAATAGATGTTGAGAGAAGAAAAAAAAATATTTGTATGTTTTAAAGATTTGATTAAACCAAGTTAAACAGATTTCTTTCTTTTCAGCAGCTTTAGTAAGCTGACGTGCAACATAGATTTCTAAGAAGTAAAGAATTTTTCAAACTTATTTGCCTTTGGAACCTGTTTTAGAGGAGCCTCTTCTGAGAACTGGAAACTGCCATCCAGTGACACGAAGGCCAAGCTCTTCAGCCTGGCCTCTTAGCCGGGCCTCTGAAGTCTCACCCCGACTGGCATTGCCAACATCATCCTCCCACCCCGCACCGCCGTGGTCCTAATCCTGCAGCCACCTCCAGACAAGTCATCACCTACTCAGCATTCCTGGAAACACCATTAACCGTTTGTCCTTTGTTCTTCTTGCCCTCTGCTTGAAATGTCCTTCCCTGTCTCCTTCTTTTGAAACTCTCCCCTTGAAACACTGAGCCCAAAAGTCATTTCTTTTCTGAAAACTTCCAAATCCATTCAAAGCTGGGTTTTTTGTTTTGTTTTTTTAGCTCTCTTTTACTTTCAAATATCTGTGCATATCTTTACTAGAGAACTAGAGAACTATTCCATTGCAGGAAAGTTAGGTGTTGACTAGCATGCTTGCTTCTATGACTAGGCTGGGGATTTCTTGAAGCTCAGGAATGTGCATTATCTATCATCTATTATCTATCTATCTATCTATCTACCTACCTTCCTATTTATTTATTCCTCTATCCATCCACAACAATGAGTATACACTGTACTCAAAATAAACATGTTAAATAAAAATGTGATGACATGTTAATGTGACAAAAACTTTTTGTATTAAAAATTCCATTTAGAGTAGAAAAGCACACATGTGTAATAACTCTATATTTGTTCATCTGTTTCAAAGTTATTAAACACTTCAAGCAAGGAGTAAAAAAAAGTTTTTATGGGGTTAAAATATATCACCTCATTGTTTCTCCAACTTGCCTATCTCAAAACTCAACTGTTCATTTAGGAGCATGCTCACGTTACATGTTACACTCCTTGAGGATAGGACACCTAACTCATGCTTGCACCTTAGTGCTCGTCACCGTGTTTGGCACGAGCAGCCACTGATACAATGTTATTTTGTTCTCTAATCTTAATCTGACTTTCCTTTCTAAGACAGGTTTATAACTCACCTTGTCCAGAATTATTTTTGCCACCACAGTCCAAATTCTCACTTTTCTGAACACTCTTTACATCCACTAACCCCTTTAACCTATGTTTAGATTTGACCTTTGCAATCTGATAAGTAATACAGGAAGATACAGTTAAAGACTGCTGTAAAATAAATATTGGGTCTCCCCCAAATCCATATGTTGAGGCCCTAGGTCACAATGCTATGCCATTTGGAGATGGGGCCTTTGGAAGGTAACTGGGTTTAGATGATGTCACGAGGGTGATGCTTTTATAATAAAAAAGAGGAAGCAATACAAAATCTCTCTTTGTATGCACCAACCAAGGAACATCCACGTGAGGCTATCACCAGGACGATGACCCTCGAAAAGAACCTGCTCATGCCATGCTGGCACTTCCTTCTCCTAGAAATATGAGAAATAAATGCTTGTTACTTAAGCCACCTGGTCTGTGGTAATTTGTGATAGCAGCCCAAAGTCAGATCAGAGCCGACTTTGATGTGCACATCTATTATAACCAAGTAATCAGAATGCACAGAATGCACGTGAACCACCTACTGTAGTGCCGCCCCACACCAACGTTGGAAAGGCCATTCTGAAGCTCTACTGGGTGGCTGACTAAGTAGCATTCAATGTTTGAAGATTAGGAAGTGGAAAATAAAGAGGTGCAATTACTAAGTAGCATACAATTATTTGATGTGTCATGTTTGTAAAAATGCATGCAAAAACTTTATTCTCCCATCTGGACTGTAAATAAAAAAAAATGGAGACTTCTTTTTTCTTCTTACTCTTTTTTTCTAGCCTCATAGTTTGTGCCATATTTTGGATTATAAACATTTCTTAAACATTTTTAAGCCCTTGCTATGCCCCAGGTCCTGTGTAGGATCAACTGTAACTGCTTGCTTTTTAGAATGAGTTGAATTGAAATGTCTAAAATGAATGTTACCTCTTCCTATGCCTTTTCTTATTTATGAAAATGGTCTGAAAACTAATTCAGAAGATCGTCTAACTTCTAACCATATTTTAATGCCCTGCTAAAATTATGCTACTATCCCAAAGCTTTCTCTTATGTTCAAAGCCATGATCAATCACTTCTTGCCTTATCCTATTACTGTATTTTACTTTTACTTATCGTAAATATTGCTCCCTGTTTTACATGTTGCTTTGAATGCCTCATGTGCTTCACTGCACACCCTCCAGCCCATTCTTTTGGCTCAGTAGCATTCAGGACTAGACCAGCAGTGGCCTATTCATCTGCATTGGACACCTCTCACTTTCTCCTGGGTTTTTCTAATACATACCCTGGAAGCATGTATGAATTACCAGGCCATAGGCAACCCTCTACTGGGGGCAAAGTAGGGGTTGGTGGCTTGAGTCTCCCTCCTTCTGCCCCTCAGGTCTATAATTCTGAAACATGGTTTATACCACCTCTCAGAAGGGCACATCAGATTTGAGCTGAGATTGTCCATAGGGCAACTAGCTTAATATCCCACACTCCTATTAGCTTTTGCTTCCTCTCACTTTCTCTGTTCCTAGTAGTCTACTCCTGTTCTTTGGGTCACTTCACAAAATGAGCTATCTGCATGCAACTCTTTCTCAGGCCCTATGTGTTTGATGGTGGTGGTGGGGAGATGGGCATTCAGTCTCAAACTCTTATCCATCTCACCCACCCGGCTATAAGCTCCTAGAAGGAAGAAATCATATTTCCTTAATTTATACATCCCCAGCTCAAAGAACCAGCACTGATCAGTTGATGTTATTGAACAAAACCTGTAAGGTCTATAAGGGCAGAGATGGCATTCTTAATTTATGTGTTTATTTAACAAATATTTACTTGTATGTCTTCTATATGTCAGACACTGCTCTGGTTGGCCACAGGCAGAGATGACAAAGTTCCAGCCCTCATGAAGACTGCATTCTAGTCATTGGAGAAGCACATGAATATGAGTATGTGCAATGATATAAAATACTGTGAAGAAAACAGATCGGGGAGGGGCAGCCATGTAAGGGGGCAAGTGCAGTTTTACATGGGGTGTTTAGAGAAGGTCACACTGAAGGATTTTTATTATAGATCTGAAGTCAAGGAGGAGTAGGTCATATGGAGAACAGGGAATTCAGAGCCCCAAGGCACAGGGAGCCCAAGGAGCCCATTGTGGCTGAGGCAGAATAAACAGAAAAAGATGAGGAGGTGACCTGGTGTGACAAGTGCCAGAGCACAAGGATTCATAGGCTCTTGTAAGACATTTGTCTTTTACTCTCAGTGAATGAGTAAACACTGGAAAATATGGACAGAGGACTGCCATAATTACATTCATAGTTTAAGGAATTATTATTTCGTTTTGAGAATAGACAGAAGAAGGCCAGGTGGGAAGCAGAGAACTAGGTTAAGAGACCCTTCCATTGATCATGGCAAAGATGACACTGGCTTTGTCCAGAGTAGGAAAGGTAAAGTGGGCAAGGAGAGGATATTACATTATTTTGTGATAGGAAAACTGGGATTTGTTACAGATTTGATGCAGAGTGTAAGAGGGAAAATCAAGGATGAACCCATAGATTTTGCTTGAGCTCCTAGAAAAATAGAGATGAAATGTTTTAAGAGGTGATAGACTGTGGAATGAGACAGGTTGTGAAGTGCTGGGAATAAGAACTTCATTGTTAGAACTCTGACTCTTGAGATGCCTGTCAGACAGCCATGTGGTGAAGTCAAATAAGCAGTTGGGTGCACAAGTCTAGAGTTCAGAGGATGAGCCGACCAAGGTTTGCAGATATAATATTTAAAACCATGTAACTTGATGGTATTAGCTAAGGGTTACCTTGGATAGAAAGTAGAAGAACTCAGAGAAACAAGCCCTAAAACATTATAAGTTTTAGAGATCTAGGAGATGGTGATGAGCCAGCAAAGAAGGAACTGAGTGAAGAGGAAAGAAGACAATGGTATTCTAAAAAGATAAGGGCAGGAAATGTTCCAAGGAATAGAGAGTAATGAGCTCTGTCAAATGCTGCTGAAAAATCAAGTAAGGTGAGACCAAGAATTAACCTCTTGGTTTATCAGCACTGCAGTTATAGCAACACTGGTAGGACCAATTCTGATGGAGAGGTGCAGATGCACATCTGATTACAGTTGGTCAAGAGAAAATGAGAAGAGGGAAATTGGTGACCACATCATAATCATCTCTTTTTTTTTCTTAGAGTCATGGTTTATCATATGTAATAAATTATATGGATTATGAGTTATATGTAATCCATGAATTCATCTTAGAGACAAGGAGCTCATCTCTAAAATAACACAGTTCTCTCCATCATACTCTGACCTATAAAATAATCAGGAACTTTAAAATTATTTTTTTACCATATCAAAATTATCTGTTTGGTGAACATAATATATTTAACACAACCCCATAATACAACTATTTGTATACTCATTTTATAGATGAGGAAACTCTGTCTAGAAATGGATAAATAAAATCTTTACATTTTTAGAGAGAGGGGAAGGGAGAGAGAAAGAGAGGGGAGAAAATATCAATATGTAGTTGCCCCTCATGTGACTCCAACTGGGGACCTGGTCCACAACCCAGGTATGTGCTCTGACTAGGAATTGAACCAGTGACCCTTTGGTTCATAGGCCCTTGCTCAATCCACTGAGCTACACTAGTCAGGGCAATAAATAAAATCTTAATAATGTAAAAATAAAAATAAACCATTATGCTCTACACTTTTGCCTTTTGCCTGTATATCATCAAATAATAATAAATGGTAATAATGAACATTATCTCAGACATGTCCTGGTCACATAGGGTGGGTGGGATAACACCTGTATTTAAGTTCCAAACCAACCATTGCTCCTGTGTCTTACTGACTTTTCCTTGCCTATTACCATGAGATATAAAGTGAAATCCCATGAAGTCAAATTAGAATAAAGAAGCCAGTCTGTGCTATTCTGCCCCCGTATTACTCTATCCCATTATTCTAACTCCCGTTTTCTTTCTCTGAGACACTAAAATAGCCTCTGAATTATTTTCTCCACATCTACTCTTGTTCTCCTTCAATTCATTTTCAACACTGTAACCCAAGTTATTTTATAAAACACAAAACTTGATCATGCCATTCTTCCAATTTAAAGACTTTAAAGGCAATTCTCCATTGCACTTGAACATTTTTTTGAAACTACTCATATTTCTGACCCTGACTACCTTAACTGCTAATCACATACCATTCTTCTCGTCTTCTCTTTAAGACTGTGTCTTAAAGAGTCTTAAAGACTAGCCATGTTACTTTTTCCATCTTCTCATGCAGCTCTGTCTGCCAGGAAAGCTCCCTGACCCATTCTTCATCCATTAATTAGTTGCTACTCATATCTCAGAGCTCAATTCAAGTTCACTTTCATAGGGTAATATTCTTTAATGCCCCCACAATTACCTTCAGGGTAGATTCATTTATCCTGTTATATGTTCTCATAGACCCTGCACTTCTTTATAGTCCTTATTAAAACTGAAATTATGTATGTGTTATATGATACTTTATCTGAAAGCTGTAATCCCTGATAGAAAGCGATCTTTACAAGTTAAAAATTGTCATTCCCTATTGTTCCCTTAGGCAGCTAGGATTTAACAAAAGAGAAGGGGGCTAGACTGGCTGAGCTTGATTAAGTCTGGAAGTTACAGCTTTAGACACCTGGGGGAAAGCCACATCCTCCACTGAAGGGGACTTCATCCCAGGAAGATCCACTTTCCAATCTTCCCCAGGGACAAACGGCCATTCGCTGGCATTACCTGTGAGGAATAGAGGAACTACTTTGTTAGGTACATGTGCAGTAGAAGTCAAGACGGATGGGGAGAGGGATAAGCACATGCCCACTAGAACCAGATGATGCAGCAGAATTTTGGGGCAAGCCCAGTAGAAACCATAATGGAGACATAAAGAGGCAGAGTCTAATCTGGGAAAAGAATCAAATTTGATAAGAGTGTGGAACCCCCGAAAGTCCAGGAAAAAGTCGGTTAGGGGGAGGGCCCAGCACAAGCCTGGGAAAACCCAGGCAGTAGGTTGGACAGTGTGAAAGTAATAGGGGACTCAAGAGTTGGAAAATTTTAGTTTAGGGTAAATAGTTACAAACCTACTAAGTAATGCATAAGTTAAAGTTTTTGTTTCAGAAACTACAGATAAGACCCATTCTGGCTCCTGGGAGAGACAGCCGACCTCCTGGGGCACTGCTAAAGATTACTGCCTGGGGACAAGTGGAGGCATCTGGGCCATTGTGTTCCAGCGAGAGACAGATGACCACCAGCCCCTGGGAACAGCTAACTGCCCAGGACAAGAATGCTGCAGTTTCTTTCACCTAATTTTCCCTGAATTTCAAAACCTCTTACTGCACCTTGCTTATTCCCTGTTATAAAAATGTTGGCTTGGAAAGAAAATGTAAGATGGTTTGTTAGGGTATGAACCCACCATCTTCTCAGACCGGCCTTCTGAATAAAGAGCCCATAAAGATTCAATCCCTTTCTCTGCTTGTTGGGTTTGGCATGTGATAGGCAGCATGAGCTCTGGTATCTTTTCTGGTTTCAAAAAGACGCTTGCTTGTTCAGGAAAACCAAAAAAACATATGGAGAATTATTAAAGATCTCGGAGCAGCTGCTCCTAGAGCCTGTTCGCCCTCTATATTCCCAAGGGCATATTATTTTCCTTCACCCCAATAAATCTTGCCACTACACTTAAATTTCTCCCATGCGTGTGCCCTTTGAAATTCCTTTCCGGCAACACTGCAAAAACCCATTTTCACTGGCATCTGCTTTCTGGTGATCACAAAGGAACTACAAAAGCAGCAGCTGTGGCAAGACTGGGATCTCACTAGACAATTGAACTGAGGTTCCCCAACCCACCCCCACCCCTGTCCCAGATGTTTCCATGCCACAAATAGTGGGCATGGGTAAGGCATTTAAAAGCCATTATGGTACTATCACCAGAAAAAAAGTCTCCGTATTTGGATAACCTGGTAAGGATATGGGCCAGATGCACAGGTTGCCTGCTAGGCTCAAAAAAAAAAACCACATCTGTCTACCAAGGAACACTAGTTCACAGAACAGAGCTCAAACCCTGGGGCTCTTCCATGATAGGACTAGGGAAAACACTGGGATGCTGGAACTAATCTGTCTCTAATGGCCTCTGATAGTCCTTGCTTAGCTTCTACCGCTATATCAGGCCAGTATTTTTGTGCTCTTTTGCCCCTATTGTTTGGATCAACATGGCTGATCATTTTTTTCAGGCTTTTATGTCAGTTTTGTATTTTTTACCATTTTGCAATCTTTGGCAAGGCCTTTGCCCCTGTTGGGGGAGGGGCAGAAAATGGGCCTTGGGACACTAAGATTAGCCATGAAGTTAGGCAAGGAACCTAACCTCCAGAAGCCTAGGCATGCAAAGAAGGTGTTGCCTCCTATCCTAGGCTCTGGCTGCATACATCACGTGGGGCTGGGAAGTGCACAGGGCATTCATGCCTCCCTTAGTTACCCAGCTTCTTTCTCTTTTACAAGGAAGAAAAGCTCTCTCTCCAAAGACAATGGATAATACCACATCCATAGTGCCTCGAAAAACACCTTTTGAAGTACACACACACCAGCTGGGAGAAATTTAAACCTGGGTCCCTCAAGTTAAAAGCTTATAGATAATTGGCATTATAAACAGAAATCCTTCTAGGAGAAGCTTGCATTTCTTTGCCTTACCTTTGAGATGCAAATACCTGGTCTTCAAGAACTCTTATCTGGGAACACTTTTTAGAATGCAAATTTCTAGGAGGCAAATTTTATCAAGAGAAGAAAAAAAAAACTTAGCCATCTGAGTAAATCAATTTAATTTATTTCAGCTATTCTTTTCTAAATCAGTAAGTTTTGCATTATAATACCTGTCTCATGGAAGTATGTCTCTTAAATGTATAAGTGTTTGCCAATAGAAGAGCCTGTGTTTCTAGAAGTTATAAAATGTGTTTGTTCATTTAAAGAATGTTAAGTGCTTACATTTTAGCTGTCTAACACAGAGTTGGAGATTGGTCCTTTTCACTCTGTTAAAGGGACAAAAATTTTTCTTTTGCTTTGTATTTTTCTCTCTACCTGATCCCTCCAACATTTGGCAATTCTTAATGTGTAAGGCAGGACAATATGTTTGTTTGCATAAATCCAATAAGAAGGTGTTTTCTTTATAATAAGATACATAAAGCCAGTTTCCAGCTGTAGTTTTATTCACCAGGATTTTGACTGGAATGCCATGTCTGGGAGAGACAGGCCTGGACCCTGGATGCCACCAGAAAGCATTAAGGAATGAAGACTGACTTTGAAAGCTGAGAAAAGGACACTGGAGAAATACCCTTGTATTTTGCTTATTTGTATAGTTCAGGGGAATCTTTCCATGAAGGGAACAAAGCTTGCTTTCCTGGGAGATGGCAAAGAAGGAACGTCAAGACAGTTCTGGGGACCTCAAGAACTGGAGGAATTTACCCAATCCTATAATTATTGCAGGCAAAGTCTAATGGCGACTGTATGGCTTGGCTTCTTTGCCCTGAGGGCCTAATTAAAGCTTAATCTGAATATTTCTTATATGATTCCAGTAAAGCAGATTTTAAAAAGCCTATAGAATCAATTACTATTCTTGTTGTTTTCATAAAAATAATCAGGCCAAACTGAAACTGATTTAATGCTTAACTTGATTCTTTGATAAAAATGGTGGTGATTTTAGGAAGAGGAATTATGTTTTAATAGAAATCACAATGCCCAGTTGTGAATACTAGACTCTAGTTCAGTTCACCGTCTCCAAAGTATTGTGTTTTTTACTTATAAACTGAACTGGTTCCTGAATTCTTCCAGTTTCCTTCAATCTTCCAAACTACTGTCTCATTTTATTTTTTCTTTCATTCTTTGACTAGGAATCATTAAGAACTAAAACTTTCTTCCCAAGGCTATGTTTGCATACACCATACAGAATTTATTTAAGTACCTTATGACATCACCAGAGATGCCCAAAATGAAGACAAGAAGGATCTATCAGATTATTCTAGCAAAAGATTTATAACTGGAAGTCTTCTCAATTGACAGTCTTGCAGACTTAAAAACTGGTTTATGATTTACTGTGTTCGTGAACCTTTGTGGGGTTTTTTGTTTTCATTTCTGTTTCATAGACATAACCCTTATTAAGTACCTGATTTGCTTATTTATACAGTAGGGGACCCCCTTTGGAAACCCATCTGCATTGCTGCCTCCTGAAATAAGATTCAACAGTTTGGCTGAACTGAGTTGTGTTTAGGACTAGGTAGCTGAGTGGTTGAAGTGTGAAGTGGTCCACTGGCTTTACGTCTGGAATATAAAACTTCATTACTTAAAGACTGGACTGAAGGGACCGAGTTCTCCCATCTTGAAGCTAGTTTATTTTTTCTGCCCAAGTAATTCAGGTAGAAAGACCTGTTTCAGGGATATCTTAGAATGTTCCCCTTAACCTAATTTAAACTAAGTATGGTACACAAGAGGGCTTCAGACAGGTGTGACACATCTTTCTCCAGAGAAGCCCCTCCTCCAACTTAATCTGGGACACTGTAAAGTTGGCCCCTCCCCCTATCACCTTGTTGTTACCTCTCATCAGACTTTAACTGCTATAGTTCTCATTTTGGACCATGGCTTTTTTTTTAAAGTTTTAGTTATTTATTTTTAGAGAGAGGGGAAGGGAGGGAGAAAAACGTCAACGTGTGAGACAAACATGGATCAGTCACCTCTTGCACATGCCACAACTGGAAACTGGGCCACAATTCACACCTGTGCCCTGACCAGGAATCAAATTGGTGACCTTTTGCTTTGTGGGATGACACCCAACAAACTGAGCCATGCCATCCAGGGCAGGACCATGACTTTTAACCTTGTCAAATTTGTCACCTCTGGAATTCAACAAGGACGCCGGCTTGTGCAGCAGCACCACCCTTTCAACACCATGCATGGCACCTCCGAGGGACAGCAGCAGCCTGACCCAGAGTTTACAAAACCCTTCCCCCTCACCCTTCCCTTTTTCTATCTTCTTCCTTTGGCAGACAGTAAGAATCTCTGGGGCCAGGGTTAGGCAGGAAAATGTCTTTTGACATCACAGAGAACCTACAGAAGATGAGACCTCTATCTATTTACCCTGGTAAGATTACAGAGCCCCGAGTTCTTCAGGGGAAAGATGAGCTGGTGACTTCAGCTTGCCAGGAACACTCCCAAAGCAGCTGAGGGCACACTGCCAGGTTAGAAATGGACAGGGCTGCAAGAGGAGCAGGGCTGAGCCCAAAGCTTTTGTCAGTTTTGCAGTGTTGTGAGGGGGGATTTCAAAGGACACACACACAGAGAAGTTAAAACATAGCTGCAAGATGTATTATGGTAAAGGGAAGTAATATGCCCTCAGGGAAGTAGAGGGCAGGCAAGCTCTAGTAGTAACTGCTCCGGGAGCCTTGATAATTTCTCCATAGAATATTTTGGTTTTTGGGAATGAGCAAACGGGCTTTCAAAGTATCCAACATACTTCCTGGGTATTCCCAGGCTTGTTTTGGGCCCTCCTCCTAAGCAATCTTTTTCCTGGATTTTCTGGGGTTCTGGACCTTTATCCCGTCTGATTCTTGACCCAGATTAGACTCTGACTCGATACGTCGCCATTTTGGCTCCTACTGTTTGCCCCAAAGTTCTGCTGTGCCATCTGGTTCTCCTGAGCCTGTGCTTGCCTCCCCCACCCCCCACCCCTGCCCCACTGTGCCATCTCGACCTTTATTGCACATGTGCTGAACAAAGGCATTTTCCCTATCTTTCCCTTGGTAATTTGGGCTAATGTCCAGTTGTCCTCCAGAAAGGTCGGAAAGTTGATATTCTGGGAATTAAGTCCCCTTTGGTGGAAAATGTGGCTTTCCTCTGGGGTGTCTGAAGTTGTAACTTCCAGACTGAATCAGGCTCCGCCAGTCTGGCTTCCTTCTCTTTTGTTAACTCTTAGCTGCCTATGCTGACACTGTCACCATCACCAGGCTTGGTGTTCAGTCAGCATCCAATAAGCATTTGTTTGAAATAACTCAAGACTTTTATTTCACACATATGTAAAATGGAAAGTGACTTCTGCCTTTCTACCTGGAAGGATCTTGTGGGGTCTGGACATACTATGACCTTTTGAGGTGCATATACAACTCACAATGACATCCCTTTCGACTCTGAGAAGTATCCCCCTTAGTTTCTTAACAAAGTAGGTTTCACAGGAATAAATTTTCAATGGTCATTTGTGTATCAGACCACAGCTGGGTAGGCCCCAAACCAATCCAATCAGGAGCCATTTATCAGGAGTTTGAAATTAAGGCTTCAAGATGTCGATTCATTCTAGATTTATTTTTTAATGGGATGGATATATGGAAAAAAATAATAAAAATAACAAAATACCACAAATAATAATAACAGCAGCAACAAAAACCAAAACTAAAATTAGAGAGGCAGAGAATGGACATTTTCAAGATTTTGAACGAGAAGCAGAAAAAGATGATATGCAGAAAACAAAACAATGGTACAGATATGCAGAAAGAAGCTAAAACAGAATTAGAGAAAAAATCCTGGTTTACTTGTGACTTTCCTTTTTTCTGGTTCTCCTTCTGTTGTATGACTTGGCTGCCTGCCTGCCCTTGGGCTGGTTCCACAAGATAGCTCTGTATCCTTTATAGTAAGTTCTCTCCTTCCCTGCACAAGCCAGCTCTTCTGTGTCTATTGCTTGCAATGAAATGATTCTAATGAAAAAGTTTTAATACTTGCATAGAACATAGTAGGCACTCTATACGTAACAATCAATGTAACTATGATTACTGCAAATGCCACCTGTGCTGGTTAACATTTACTGACTATCTCCTACTTGACAGGTACAAGCGCTTTTTAGTATAATAGCTCAATTTTTTGCAAAATCCCTGTAAAATAGATGTATTTCCTATTGAATTAGGATTTGCTCTCTACATAGCTATGTTCTTTGCTGTAGGTAAACATGGCAATGGGAGAGCCTCTGCCATTACTTTTTCTCATTGGCACCTTGAACAGCTCCTAGTATATTAATTTGTATGAAGCACACATTGTCAAGTGAATAACTGAATGGCCTGGTATACAATTTTAAATATTTCTGAGCCATCATTTTCCATCTTTTAAGTAGAGATTCACACCTGTTTCCCAAAACTGGAGTAAAAATCAAATATATAAAAGTCATCTGAAAACACCAAAATGAAGTATCGATTGCTGTTTAGCTCTTTTAGTGCTTCGGCAGGGCAGGTACCACCAATCTCATTTTACAGATGAGAACCCCAAGGCCAGAGGGGTCAAACGGCATCTCCAAAGTTAACAAGTGTTAAATATTAAAAAGACCATTAGAGAAAATAAAAATCTCTGTAGCCTCCATATTTAAATATATCAAGATATCAAATATGGTCAAAAGACTTGAAGGGAAATTTATTTTTTAAAAAAATGAAAATGTATGTCAGTTAGTAAAAGTAGAATGTTTTAAATCTGTGATATTGGGATAAGCAGATAAAGTAAAATGGGAGAGGATCAAACAAAAGGAGGTAAAAAGGAGGAATTCAACGAATAAGACTGATCTGTATCAGGACCACTCCCAGATGGCTCATTATGGGATGCTGCCTCATTAAAATATCATCACAAGAAAAACTACTGAGCATAATGTGGTCTTGGTAGGTAGGTACACCATGGGGAAATGATGGGGGGAAAGGGGTTGATTTTACACACAGGATAAAAAATACTATGATGAAGAGGGGGTGAACTTGAATTGTTGAGCCTCTGTTACAGGAAACATTCTGGCTCTGAAGACCTATTCATGTCCCACTAACTGCAATTTTAGTCAGTTTAAATGAAATAGATTATTTGATACTGTTAGCGTAGGTAGCTAAGTATTAATAAAAGAAGGGAGCAAAAGGAAAGAGACATTAAAAAATCTAATAATCTAGAAAACTGAATTCAATATTGGCCCTGCTTCACTAGGCAGCTACAGCTTCACACACTCCCCAGGGGACCACCAATTCATCCCCTGCAGATTAACAGATGAGGGACAAGACAACAAAGAAGAAATTCCTCTCCTGGGTGCATGCCCAGTAGAAGTCAAGATGGCACAGTGGGGGTGCTTCTACTACAGACATGTGCAGTAGGAGTTAAAGTAGTGACTACAAAGGCCTGTCAGTCCAGCTTGGGAAAAGGATCAAATTGGATAAGGAACACAGAACTCAGGAAGATGTAGGAAATGGACTGGTTAGGGAGAGTACCCAGCACGAGTCTGTGAAATATTGGGGAATTGATCGGTTAGATTGAAAGGGTGCCTGGTCTTTCCCAAGTCTGAAAGCATATAGCCTAGACTTAACAAAGAGGCTCTCTTTCTCACCCTTCCTTGCTCAGTAACACGTGCTCACCCCCTTTGCTTGCATGTTCTTTCTCCACAGCAGCTATGTGGCCCTAGCAGCTGCCTGGGGTCTGATGGCTGCACAGATTCCAAGTGCAGGCCTGGGTACAGCAATGAAGAGAAGCCAGGAATAGAAGCTAAGGTAGCCAGATGGGGATAAAGGCTGAACTGAGCTAAGCTTTGATATGGACTGAACAAATGGCACGGAAATTTGGACCTTGGCCTTTGTATTGGGCTTGATGAAGACAAGACTGGACTTTTTCCAAGGTGGGATGGATGGCGATGGAACACTGGGAACCCAGGAGCAGCCCTTTGATTTTGCTTCTACAATAAAACTATACCACACCACTATCCTCCACACATGGGTCCCTGGAATGCTTTTTTTGCAACTTCGAAAAAGAGCCCTATTTCTACCAGCAACAGTATTTGTGGTCTCATCTCTTCTATCTGGTGACCATCTCTTTTTAAATATAAAAATACTATCCCAAATCTAACATGACAAATATATATTTCCTGGTCATCACCACCACCCACTGAAAACAAAAACAAAACAAAACACTCTCCTCCCCCTGCAGCCTTCTCTATGTTAGCAACTGACATCCTTATTTTTTTAATAGCTAAAGCTGGAGTTCTCCTTCATTTTTTCTCATATCCATAGTCAATCTACTAGCAAATTCTACTGGCTTTCAAACATAACCATTTCTCAATAATCTACTGTTATCACCCTGGCCCAAGCCATCAGCATCACTTGGCTTAAGGAAATACACACCCTCCTGGTCTTCTGACTTCTTCCCTTGACTCTCTTTACTTTATTTAATGTATAACAGTCAGACTGATCTTTAAAAGTTTAGGGCCTTGGCCGGGTAGCTCACTTGGTTAGAGTACCATCCTGATATGCCAAGTGTGCAGGTTTGACTTTCAGTCAGGGCACATACAAGAAGCAACCAATGAGTGCATAGATAAGTAGAACAACAAATTGATATATTTCTCTCTCTCTCTTTCTAAAAAAATCAATTAAAATCTTAGAGAACCCTCTTTCTCCAATAGTTTTTTTCTCTCATTTAGAGAAAATGTCAAAATTCTTATAGTGGCTTATAAGACATGACAAAATCTCTAAATGTGCCACCCCCCCACACACCTATATATAGAAATAATATTTTAGGTCTTATTTATTCACTTGAAAGGATATCTTTAACATAGCTGTTTTTATTTAAGAAATAACAGATTATGAAAACAGCATGGAGTTGTACATAAGCACTGTTCTCTAGTTGATAAAGTTCTTTAACTGGGGTTGGGGTACATAGTTCTATGCACATATACTGGAATCAAACAACTAAACAAATGGATACAAAAGTGAGAGTCAGTTTTCTTACTGTGAGTATGAGAGGACAACAAATAAGCAGGAGGAAGAAGCCATTGGAATCTCCGTGGTAATGAATTAGAGTTGGAGTCATCAGTATAAATTCATATTTTGCTTAATATAGATAATATAGATGGTCATGCATAAAACTATTTATAAATATGTGTAGATACATAGGTTATTGTACACACATATATTTCCTTTTTCCATTAGCTGAGCTCTAGAAGCAATGATGCCTCAGTAGCAACAAGCACACCTGCTACTCACATCTTGGTTTATAATGTCATTCTCCAATAAAGGGAACCAGGACTC
>VMDR010008447.1:16860-36695 GCA_007922815.1 Macrotus californicus | reverse complement strand
TCTGCCCTTCCATTCTAAATGAAAGCTTTGCTGGATAGAGTAATTTTGGATGTAGGTCCTTGCCTTTCATGACTTGGAATACTTCTTGCCAGCCCCTTCTTGCCTGTAAGGTTTCTTTGGAGAAATCAGCTGACAGTCTGATGGGCACTCCTTTGTAGGTTACTGTCTCCTTTTCTCTTGCTGCTTTTAAGATTCTCTCTTTATCTTTCATCTTGGCTAATGTAATTGGGATGTGCCTTGGTGTGTTCTTCCTTGGGTCCAACTTCTTTGGGGCTCTCTGAGCTTCCTGGACTCCCTGGAAGTCTATTTCCTTTGCCAGATTGGGGAAGTTCTCCCTCATTATTTGTTCAAGTAAGTTTTCAATTTCTTTCTGTTCCTCTTCTCCTTCTGGCACCCCTATGATTCAGATATTGGAACGTTTAAAGACATCCTGGAGGTTCCTAAGCCTCTCCTCATTTCTTTTTTAATTCTTTTTTCTTCATTGTGTTGTGCTTGAATGTTTCTTTCTTTCTTCTGGTCCACACCATTGATTTGAGTCCCGTTTTTCTTCCCATCACTGTTGGTTCCCTGTGCATTTTCCTTCATTTCCCTTATTGTATCCTTCATTTGTTCATCTAATTTGTGACCAAATTCAACCAAGTCTGTGAGCATCCTGATTACCAGTGTTTTGAACTGTGCATCTGATAGGTTGGCTATCTCTTCGTTGCTTAGTTGTATTTTTTCTAGAGCTTTGATCTGTTCTTTCATTTGGGCCATTTTTGTTGTCTTGGCGCACCTGTTATGTAGTAAGGGGCGGAGCCTTAGGCGTTCACCAGGGTGAGGCAGCCACGTCACTGCGCTGTGACGCTGTTTGTGGGGGAGGGGTCCGAGAGGGAACAATGGCGCTTGCTCTGCTCTCTGCCGGTTTTCAGTCACTTTCTACGCTACCCACAGTCAAATTGGGACGTTCTGGTGCCGATTCCCAATGGGAGGGCTTATGTATGCTCTAGGACCCTGTGGGTCTCTCCAATGAGCTCACCTGTGAGTCCGGGAGTTTCTCCCGCTGCCGCTGCCTCAACCCCCACAGGAGCTTTCAATCAGAGGCTTTGAGGCTTTATTTCCCAGAGCTCGAAGTCTGGGTTGCGGGGCTGTCTCGCTCCCCAGTTGTTCCTCCCTGTTTATCCTCATGAGGGAGTGGGACTCCCGGTCCGCAGCCGCCACCTCTCCCAGCCCGCCGCGCCTTTCCCCGATCCGCCAGCCACCGCCCTGCCGCGTGAGTCCTCTCCGCCCCTCCTACCGGTCTGGATGAAAGTTTCTTCTTTAATTTCTTGGTTGTCAGACTTCCATACGGTTCGATTTTCTCTCAGTTCTGGTTGTTGTTTGTTTTAAAATTTGTTGTTGTCCTTCTTTTGGTTGTGCAAGGAGGCACAGTGTGTCTACCTACACCTCCATCTTGGCCGGAAGTCTCCTATTTTTGGCTTTTTAACCTGTTTTTCACCATCATCATTTTTTTAAAAAGATTTTACTTATTTTTAGAGAGAAGGGAAGGAGAAAGAGAGGGAGAGAAACATCAATGTGCGGTTGTCTCTTGCGTGCCCCTAAATGGGGACCTGGCCCGCAACCCAGGCATGTGACCTAGACTGGGAATCTAACCGGCAACCCTCTGGTTCACAGGCTGGCACTCAACCCACTGAGCACACCAGCCGGGGCCATCATCATCATTTTTGTACATCGATTTTAGGGAGGGAGGGAGGGAGAGGGAAAGAGAGAGGGAGGGAGGGAGGAACATCTATTAGATCTGAGAAAGCAAATTTAGAAAGAAGGTCCACTACAAAACCCAACTCTATTTCTATATGCTAGTAATGAACAATTAGAAGATGAAATTTGAAAAACATTACAAATAACAATAAATATAAATAAAAAACACAATTTATCAAAAAAACATAAAATAAGTAGGAATAATTTTAATAAACTATGGATAAGACCTGTGTGTTTAAAATTCTGAAACACTGCTAAGAGGGATTAAAGATGATCCAAATAATAGCTAAGCCATCTTCATAGATTGAAAGATTTAATATTGTTAAGACATCAATTCTCTCCAAATTGATCTACAAATTCAGTACAATGCTAATCAAAATATTAGCAAAGTTTTTAAGAGAAATTGATTAAGCTGATTCTAAAATTTACATGGAAACATTCATGGAAATACAAGAGACCTAAAATAACCAAAATAAATTTGAAAAAGAACAATATTAGAAGATTTACATTACCTGATTTCTAGATTTACTTTAATGCTATAATAATCAAGATAGTACACCTCAGTCTAAAGACAGACAAATGGATCAATGGAACAGAATAAAGGCTCCAGAAATAGACCCATGCATACATATGTGGTCAATTAATTTTCAAGAGAGGGACCAAAGTAATCTCATGGGGAAAAATAATCTTGATATATATTTAGAAAAAAATGAATGTCGATCCCTCCCTTACATCATATACAAAAATTAACTTGAAATGAGAACCAAATGGGAGGATGAGTGAAAAAGGCGAAGGGATTAAGATGCACAAATTGCCAGTTATAAACAGTCACAAGGATGTAAACCACAGCACAGGGAACACAGTCAATAATACTGTAGTAACTATGTGTGGTGTCAGATGGGTCCTAGGTTGACTGGGATGATCACTTCATTACATAAATGTCTAAATACTATGTTGTACACCTGAAACTAATATTGTATGTCAACTGTAATTTAAAAATAAAAATAATAATTTAAAATGGATCACAGAACTAAATAAAAAGTTAAAGTTAAAACTACCAAAGAAAACAGAGAAGAAAATCTTCAAGATCTTAGGATAGATAGATTCAAAAAAAGAGCACAAAATATTAAAGAAAAATGATAAATTGAACTTCATTAAAATAAAAAACTTCTGCCTTTGAAGACACCACAAAGGACATGAAAAGATTGGGAGAGCACGGTGTGTGCAGTGTCTAGAAAGAACTTTATATAAAGACTACCTAACACGATGGAATACTACTCAGCTGTAAAAAAGGGAAAATTTTACCCTTTGTAACAGTATGGATGGACCTGGAGAACATTATGCTAAGCAAAATAAGCCAGTTAGAGAAAGATAAATACTGTATGATTTCACTCATATGTGGAATCTAATGAACAAACTGAACTAACAAGCAAAATAGAGACAGACACATAGATAGAAAGTAGGTTGATAGCTAGTAGGGAGGGAGAGGTTAGGCAGTGGAGGGACTGGGCAAAAAGGACTCATGGACATGGACAACAGTGTGGTGATTGCAGGGGCAGGGTGTAAGGGGGATAAATGGTAATGGAAAAAAAAAAAGACTATCTAAAGAACTAGCCCTGGCAGGTAGCCCAGTTGGTTAGAGTGTCGTCCCAATAAGCTAAGGTTGTGGGCTCAATCCCCAGACAGGGCACGTACAAAACTCAACCAATAAATGCATAAGTGGAACAACAAATCAATACTTCTCTTTTTCTCTCTCTTCCCCAAATCAATAAATAAAAGTTGGGGGGCAGGGAAAGAACTACAACTCAATAACAAGACAACTCAATTTAAATAATAGGCAACATACTGGAACACAAGGTACACGAATGGCCACATGAAATGATAATGTTAATATCACTTGTCATCAGGGAAATGTACATGAAGCCATAATGAAGCCACTACACTTCCACCAAAGTGGCTAAAAATACTGACAATACCAAATGTTGACAAGAATATCGATCAACTGGAATTCTCATACATTGTTGGTGGGAATGCAGAACAGTCACTTTGGGAAATAGTTTAATAGCATACTTAATTTTTTAATCTTCACCCGAGGACATGTCCATTGCTGAGAGAGAGAGAGACAGAAGGAGACAGAAACATTGATCTGTTGCTTCCCGTACGTGCCCGACCAGGAATCAAACATGAAACCTAGGCAGGTGCCTTGACAGAGAATAGAACCTGTAACCCTTTGGTGCAAGGGACAAGGTTCCAACCAAGCCACTTGGCCAGGACAGTTTAATAGCTGCTTATGGCCCAAGAGTTCTGCTCCTAGGTATTCTACTCAAAAGAAATGAAAACATATGCTCACATAAACTTGTACATGAACATTCAGACACCATGAGTCACAATAGCCCCATATTGGAAACAATCCAAACGTCCACCAACTGACAATCATAAACAAAAGGTGGTATATACACCAGTGGAATACTACTAAGCAATAAAAAGGAACAGCCATGGTTGGTGTGGCTCAGTGGATTCAGGGCCAGCCTGCAAAGCAAGGGGTCTCTGGTTCAATTTCCAGTCAGGGCACATGCCTGGGCTGCGGGCCAGGCTCCCCAGTAGGGGGGTGCATGAGAGGCAACCACATTTTGATGTTTCTCTCTCTTGGAAAAAAAAAAAAAAAAAGGAACAAACTACTGACACAGGCAATGATGTTAAGTGAAAGAAGTCAGACACACATCTACATATTATTTCCACTTACATGAAATACTAGAAAAAGTAAAAAATACAAAAAGCTGATCATTGGTTGCCCGAGACCAAGGGTGAGATGAGAGACCAACTTCAAAGAGACGGGAACTTTCTGGGCTGATGGAAATGTTCTGTATCTTATTGTACTTGCCTGGAGGTTACATGAGTGTACCTGTCAGAAGTCAACAAACTGCCACTTAAAGGAGGAGCATTTTATTGTAGGTAAACTGTATCTCAACAAAGTTGATTTAAAAGTAAAATGACTATAAATTATCAGAAATGCTTTTGAAAAATGTCCCACATTCCCTCTCCCCCTTTTTCAGGTGGGCTGGGGTTGTGGCAGTAATACAACAGTGGGGGTGAGGCTTAACCTGGCACCCGGAGTTCTAGGAACCCTCAGAACTGCCTCAGGAAAATCAAAGAAATATTTTTCAAGCCATGGGAGAGAGGAGGCCTTTCAAAATTATCTACAGATTTTTATCAAATTGCATTTATTCTCACCCCTACCCTAATCTTCCTATAAAAGCCACCCAACATGTAAAGAATCATTTATCTTGCTATGAAATAGAAAAACTGTAGACTGAATTTGAACAAAAAAAAGTTAGGATGCATACTGTTTAATAGCATTAAACACAAGGCAACATGCAAAAGAAATTTAAGAGGAAACAAGGTCCATACCCACGTGTAATCTACAGCAGAAAGAAAAGGGTGTATTAACGTAAAGAGATGAGTTTTATCCACAGGAAAAAGATGTCTATGCTCTGGAAAAATACTGGAAATAAAAAGTAAAGTCAATTCCAAAACACTGCATAAACAAATAAAACTGCCTTTTTAGAGAGACCTGAGAACTTATTCTAGGTTGCCACATCAACAGCTTCATTAGTGATCTGAACCCTTGGTTCCCAAACCAGGATGTTTCAAATTAATTGGTATAGTTACAAAAGCCTATGGATGCCTAAACTCCCACCTTTAAAAATTTTAATTCAGGAGGCCTGGTGATGCCCAAGTAGGAAAGGGTAACTTCTTACTGAGCTCAGCAAAGGGAAAGATTCCTGGAGCAGGGGTGGATCTGGATAGTTTCATGAAGGGGTGGAGCTTGAATGAATTCTAAGCATGAAATAGTATTAGCTACTGATTATCCACGGCCTACTTTGTCTTGTCCAGAGGTGTGTCTATCTCCCAGTTCCTACCACATGGCAGGCACACAGTAATACGGAATGACTGACCAAATGCGCCAAGAAATGTGTCAGCACTTTGTGGGGGGCAGTTGCAGGGCAGAACTCCACCTATTTGAGAACAAGGAATAAGTCTTCAGTGCATGCTAGAGTATGGACTTTACTCAGCAGGCAGTAGAAAGCCACTGTAGTTTAACACAGAGAGGGGACAAACACACAAAACTGTGGTCTAAGGTAGTGTCTCTTAAACTTTATTGTACATGCAAATCGCTTGAGAATCTTGTTAAAATGCAGATTTTGATTCAGAAGGTCTGTGGTGGAGTCTGGTGGTTCTAACAAGCTCCCAGACAATGGGAATCCTGCTGATCTGTGGGCCATCACATTTGAGAAGCCTTGTCCTAAGGAACATAGAAGGAATATTAATCTGTAAAGGGATGGGAAGGGGGTGGGGTAAAAATAACCCAGAGAAAGGAATGCCAGTCAGAATATAATTATAATGGACCACATTTGTGGTGAAAGAGCCTGTGGCAGAGGGAATGTTAAGAAATAGAACAAAAAAGTAAAAAAAAAAAAGAAAGAGATAGATTGGGGGGGGAGAATTACAGAAATTATAGTTAGTAGTAAGGACACCGTAAGTCATTTAGCCCATCTACCACCCTTTGAAGAAATCTCTTTTACTAACTCCTGGCTATAAGATTATCTAATCTCTGCTTAAGAATGTCCCATGCCAGAGACTTACTACCTTATCAGGGAACTATTCTATCTGTGGACAACACTGATGACTCTGATTTTTTCTCTTTTTTTGGGTGATCAAGTAACTAGGAAAAGAGTAGTATATCAACCATAAAACAGGAAAGCTCAGGGGTGGAAGTGGTTTCAGTGGAAAGATGTGTCCAAGTTTTTAAATCATATTGCAGTTGAGAAAACAGTAATATATTCCAAGTGGAAATACACAGCATTCAGTTAGAAAAGTTGAGACTGATGCTCAACAGAGAGGTTAGAGATGGCTATGTGGACCTTGGAGTCAGGAGTCAAAGCTCTACAAGTGACAGGAATTCAGTAAAGGAAAAAGTGATGCGAGACAAGCAGAAGGGTGGGAAGAAAGAGCCTTGGGATAGGTCCATCGTGAGGACATGGTGCTTGAAAGGCCGGGAGGAAACGGAGCCAGAAGGAAACACTTTCAAGACCCTGCTTTACCTTTAGAAGCACCTTCCTGCCCCCAACCTGATTAACTTAGACCTGTCCCTCTCTGCGAGGTGTCCTGTGCTTCGGGAAGGCCTCCCCTAAACTCCCTCTGAATTCAACTCTGACACCTACCACACTCATAATTGCCTATTTATCAGTTTCCTCCACCAGAATACAGAATCCTTGAGGGTAGGAAATGATGACCTTGGGAAATGACCTTGTTCACTGTTGCATTCCCAGGGGCTACTGTGCCCAACACATAATATGGGCACTTGGTAGCTGCTAAATCAGTAATAGTAAAAATAATAAAAGCAGCAAGCATTTATGGTGCACTTACTATGTACCAGGACCTGTGCTAAATGCCTCACAGAGATCAACTCACAATAAATATTATCTTCCCTGTTCTATAGGTCAGGAAATTCAGGCTCAGAGAGGTTAAACACCAAAAGTTACTCTACAAACCAGAGAAGCACGAGGGAGACCTGGCAAGGCTGTGAGCGGAAAGATAAAATGATGACTGAGAAGGCATAGCCTGATTTGTCAATGCTGTTGACTAGATGACAAATGGTATAGAAAGGAGAATTCGTTTATCTTGATTTAATTTTGTTGCATTTTTTCCTATGTTTGGCACTGGTTTTCTAAACTTCTTGCATGTCTGGGGTTCAACTCTAAATACTGCATTTGAGCCGTGAAACCTCTAAGAGACCTGGTTAGAGAGTGAACAAATTTAACCAGTTCAGCATTGTAACTAATGGCTGAAGAGGCTCCTGGTTGGGGGCAGGTAATCAGGTAAGATTCGGTTTCTTCAACTCTCAGGGACAAGAAACGGTCTTGGGTGTCTCAACAGTGTATGAATCAGTCAATGAAGAACTGCCTGATGCCACAAATACATACTGGAATATGGTTCTACAAACAGATATTTAGATAAGAAAGGGGCCCATTCGAACGACTGTTCCTCTTTCGGGGATAAAGTTAGGATACGTTAGGATATCTTAGCAGAAGGCTGGGCAGAGAAGTTAGTTGCCCATCTGAAAACTTGAACTGTTTCCTTTAACCACGCCCCTTCCCTCGCACACTTCCCTCCCCGCTCCCCCAGTTTGCGGTGGACACTTAAACATACTTGGAGAACAAGACAATTAGGAGGTCTTTGCTTTGGCTGATTCAGGGAGTCACCTGCATCTCTGTCCTTACTAGGTCTCGACCCCACTGCCTGATCAGCCTGGGAAGCGACTAGGATGGAGGGGGAGTGGGCGGGAGAGGTAAGCACTAGACCATGCCGCCTCTTTGCTTGAGCAGGGAAAACTAAACCTGGGCCCCAGGTTCGCCACCTGGAAGTCAGGGGGGTTAGGAGGGGCGGGAAAGCAGGCGCTCGCCTCTCCTGCCCCGCAACTCCGCTCCGGCGTCTCCCAGCCAGGCCCAAGCCTATTCTGCTTTCGGGGTGCAGCCCCTCAGGGAGGGAATCGAGGAGGACTCGGGTGAAAAGGGGACTGTGGAGAGCGAGGCGGGGGCCCGGGAGCGCCGGTCTGACGAAGGCCCGCCCCGAGAAGATGGAATCGGAGTTAGGGAGAGAGGATGGGCTGACGATCCCTGGAACGCACCAGCCAGCCCCGCCAGTCCAATACCTGGTCCTGGAGTTAGCAAGCAGTCCCGACCGCGTCTCAGCTCCGCCTCCTTAGTTTATGGCCTCGCTGCCGCCAGGCCGGTTGCTGGGAGGGGGGATACGCAACGTGCCATGCGCAGTAAAGGGACCCGGGAAAGCCGGGGGAGAGCTCCGCCCCGCCCACTCGGCCCCGCCCCACGAAGGTGGGGAAACCCAGCTGGGCCCCGCCCAGCCCACGCGGGAGCGGAACCTCGGGCGTGGTTCCAGGTCTTAGGTGGGCCGCGCCCTGGCTGGTTCTGGGATGCGAGTTATCTCGTTTCGCGCAGCGCGTACCTGAGGGCCTTCTATCTCCAACTGAAGGGGCCTGTTTCCCAAGTTGGTGAAAGCCAATGACCTATCTTGTTGGTGAGGGCTCTGGGTCCGAAAGGGGCTGGCTCCCTAGAGCCCCTGCCCTTGCGGCAGGAAGGAAGTAGTCTAATTTCAATAATGAAGAGCTAAGGGGACTAGACAGAGAGGCTAACCAGCACTGGCTGCTGACTTGGCTACTTTGAGAATTTTACTTTCGTGTGAAAGGACTTCAGTGGAAAAACTCATCCTATACTTTTTATTAAAAAGTTGATTTTAGAGAGGGGGGAGAGAGACATCTATTTGTTTTTCCACTTATTTATGCATTTATTGGTTCTTATGTGTGCCCTGACTGTGATTGAACCCATAACTTTGGTGTATCGGGACATTGCTCTAACCAACTGGGCTACCTGGCCAGGGCACTTTAAAAAAAAAAAATCTCAGTGTTCCTCACTTTGGCCTCTCCTGCAAAAAACTGCCAAGTAGCACAGGGGAAACCCATCTTTTCTCTGTGCTCCAGGTAAAAGAAGGAAAACAGTTCAACTAATGGGGTCTATAATTTTTATCCTTCTGGATCTTTTTTCCCCTGGATTCTTCCTCATCTGCAACTCTTAGAGATATACTGATTGCAGAAACCTGTAAGGTTTGCCTTGATGAGAAAGCTAGTCTAAGCCCAGGCAGGACTTGAGAAATGATGGAGCAATCTCAAGAGATGGAGCAAATCTCCCCTCTGCGGCTGTTTTTTTGTTGTTTTTTTTCCCAGTGACTTACTTCACCCTCGGAGGGTTTCCCCACAAAACTGGTTATATACCATTGAGTAATGAACACTCACTCTCCCCAGCTCTGACCCTTGATGCAGATTTTTTTTTTATTTTATTTTTAGAGAGGGGAAGGGAGGGAGGGAAACATCGATGTGTGATTGCCTCTCACACGCCCCCTACTGGGGACCTGGCCTGCAACCCAGGCATGTGCCCTGACTGGGAACTGAATCAGCAACACTGGTCCCCAGGGTGGCACTCAATCCACTGAGCCACACCAGCTAGGGGCCTTGATGCAGATTTATATTGGTCTAACTTATAGGGAGAGTTTAGTTACATCCAAACGGACTGATGAAAATATGGATACTGAAGGGGAATTTTGCCTGTGAAGCGACTGACACCTCAAGGTCTCACTGACTTTTCCCTACATCAGTGATCTTACTTGGTTAGTGCTTTAACATTCCAAAGCACTACACTTCATTATTTTTTTTTCCTTCACTATTCTCTCATTCTCAAAATAAGATGCCTTCCTCAGCAAAAACTTGGTAAATTGACAAAGCAATATACCGTAGTAGTAGAAATTGAAGCAAAATTCTTGGAGTTCTTTTGAAAAGAACTTCACATGTGGTCTTTGGTGTTTGGGGTACTAGAGAAGTTAGTTCCTAAAAAGGTGCCAAACTTGATGCAGCCAACACATTGGGGAATTTAAATATGGAAGTACTTCCCCTCTGTTTTAATACCTCGCCCAATAACTGTCATTTTCCATCTGGGTATCAGTCTACCAAAAGGGCTAGAAGATTTCACCATCTTCCTGATTGTCCACAAAAGCTAGAGAAATTTCTGGCCCAGACTCTGTTCTTTCTCTAGGAGCAAAATTCTATCAGTTTTAGTTTTCCTCACAATTCATATAATTTAGAAAATTTAGAAAACTGGTGTAAAGTAATGTCAACTTTCAGAGTTTACAAAGTCAGTCTCTTCCTGTTTTGCTTTTTACTTGTTATGAGCCCTGGGGTGCACAAGCTTCCTACTGCTTTTCACTTACCCAAAGAGTTGGGACTCTCCAAGATTTCTGGTGCTTTCTGAAACTGGCTTGAAACTCAGAGGGATGAAGATGGACTGAAGATTCTGTTTTGTTTTTAACTCTGAGCACTCAGTTTAAACTAAGTGCATTGCCCTCTTCAAGATACTATATAAATTAACTGTGAGAAAGGTAAAATAGCCTAGAATACTCAAGTAAATGTTTATGATGTGCAGTTTAACAAACTGAGCAGGATTATTTAACTTATACATTTTATATGTCCAAGCACTGTTATCTAATCTGATCCCCTGAACAGCCATTTTAGAAAGGGGAGGAGATGATGCCCACTTATAGATGAGGAAACAGACTTGCTAAAGCACAGGGACAGCACCTGGGTCCCTGCCCACAAATCCAGGGCTTTTTCCTGAAGCAGAAAACTGGCTTCAATTCTAGTTTTACTACAATCTTGCTAAGTGATATAGTCACATGCAAGAAAAAGATGCAAAAGAAAGCTATTTAAGCATTTAATTTGAAAATGTGATTAAGAAAGCAGTTAAGAGTTCTCCCTCCAGCAAAGTTGATCCAGTAAATAACCTAGGCAGATGTAAAACCTGATTCCCAAATAACTCCCATGGAACTAAATACTTAAAAGGGCCTGGGTGCCTTTTTATATAAAGTTTTACTATTTGGATGAAACCAAGGAGGCGAAATTAAAGAGGTCAGTTTATTTTAAAAGATGAAAATTAAAATTAATAACATCCACTAGAAGTGGTATTGCAATAAACACAAGGTTCTCCCTTTCATTGAAAAAAGAAGAAAAAATTAGCCCTGGCAGGGTGGCTGTTTGTTGGAGCATTGTCCCTGACACTCAAAGGTTGCGGGTTTGATTCCCAGTGTGTGGGAGGCGGCCCATCCATGTTCCTTTTTCACATTGATATATGTTTCTCTCTCGCTCTCCCCCTTCCTCTCGCTCTCAGAAAGGTCAATGATAAAGAGATCCTTGAGTGAGGACTTAAAAAAAAATTAGCTTTCTTCTAAAGATGGTATTCCCAGTTCAGAGCTGAGAAAATGGCATTCAACCTGTGCAAAGATAAAAACATTACACTTTCTTCCAATCCAAATAAATCTTTTGCTGATCACTAAACTCTAGAAACTCAAAAAAGTAATACCTTTTGCTACTGCTTTAGCAGTCTGTAGCAGAAGCCACTTCAATGGGTGTAACTGTCCCCTCCTTAAATCCTTTCATTCAAAACGAGTGAAGGCAGGAACAGTATGGAAAGAGAACCCAGGATGATATAAAGTGCAGTATTTCACCCCTCCCACCAAAACAGATCCTTGTAGACACTGCTGTAAATAATTTTCACACTGCCCATTCCTGCTGGATGAGTGGAATGAAAACATCAATCAGTGTTTATCTGTGGGCTAAGTCCCATCTGAAGAAGAGTTTCACATCTGGGGCTTGACAGGAAAAGGTTATATTCCTAACGAAACAGAATTATGAACTATTACCCTCCCCACACAGAAAGCATGCTGTCAGATTTTGCAGATAAAGTTAGAGAACTCTGAAGGGATCTGCTTGGTTTCCATTGGGAGAAAAAAACACAAGAGTAAAGCAAAAAGGCACCACTTAGAAAATAGTCCTAGAAGATACTTCACATTTTTATTTTTTTAACGATAAGAGAAAATTTATTTAGAAAGTTACAAAGGTGGCAGAAGTGAGCCAGCTGGGCTGGGTAGGCTCAGGAAACAAGCAAAATGGCCCTTGGAGCTTAGGAGACGGGGGTGGAGAGGAAGGAAGAGGGGGACAGGAAAAGTGCCCCTTACATTTTTAAAATGCTATAGTTTAGAAGAGAATTTTACAGATACTATCTCTTGGTGTTGACATACCTGTGAGGTAGGTAGAGAAAATAATTACTATCCTCACTTTGTAGAAGGAAGAACAGAACAGAGATTCAAAGAGGTTCGTGACTTGCTACTGGTTTTGCATGCACAGGCAGGCGGACAAAATCGGAGAGCTCAGGGGCTTTCCAACGTGCGACAGTAGGACAACATTCACCTCTCTGTCTCCTTATTCCTAAGAAAGATAATGGTGACCTAATTCAAGAGGGAGACTGCAGGGAGGAGCCTATCAATAAACATATGGAGCTCTAAAAATAGAAAACATTTAAAAATACTGGCAACAAATCAGGGATTTTTGTCAAGGCCAACTCTTATGAAGGAAAAGCATTTCAGTCCTGATTTTTACTGAACAGGAAAAAAACATTCCTGTGGGCTTATATTGTTGTAGGGAAACCCCAGAAAAGTAAAGTAGGCACTCTGAGATCTTTGTCAATGAGTTTAATTTATGTCCATTGGTTACCATTCATATGAATGCTTAAATTACAAAATTAGCTGCCACGGTCCAAATGTGTGGGGCTTGAAGAAAACTTTTATTAATCAAAAGATAGCTAAGCATATCAATTTTGATTTCTAAAACACGTTTTAAAGATTTGTAAAACAAGGCTTATTCTAGAATTACATAGCATTAAATTTTGTTATTTTTGTTCTTTTAATAACTTAATTTCATGAACTGTTAAAAAAAATTACATTTACATCTCCCAGTTGACACATTTCTGCACTAACCTAGAGAAAAACCCGTGTGAAAAGTTTCCATGCAGTTACAAAGGCCCATTCTGCTTCCACAGCAACTTGTTATTGCCTCAGAACACACCTGCACAAAAAGCATCAGCAAAAAAATACCCGCCCACCCCTCACCCACCAAAAAACCCAACCCTTTCCCAGCCCCAGCAACAGTTACCTGGTACAAGCAGTGACTTAAAAAAAAAAATGCTTTCTTAGTAGGAAGCATTTATAAAATGCAGAGATCTGAACGAGCTAAAGGCTCGTGCAGATAGATGGGCCTCTCCCCCATGAGTTCCTTCCTCAAGAGGCAGAAAGAACTCTCAATAGTTTGGAAAAGCTCACTTTGAGAAGTGTATTTATGCATATTCACGGCTGTTTCTTTGAAAGAATACGCCCAGCCTCAGCTGTGGGAGAGACAGAGCGAAGGAGAAGCAGGGGACGCAGCCACAGCAGAGAGCAGAGCCTCTCCGTCAGCACCCGATCGAGGGGAGCAACCAAGAAGGAAAATGTCTGCGACTTCACACAGGCCACTGGTCTGCTCTAGGTGAAGCAGTTAATTTTTCATGCACTTGTCACTCACGAAAAACATACAACCACTTGAAATACAGCATTCACAATGTCGTTAGCTTGTGGTATCAGCTAAGGAGAACACTGTGCTCCTGGACATTTCCACATTCATGTCAGTAGATTAAAGCCTCCAGATACCCTGTAACACTGTCATCAGTACGCCCCACCTCCAAAACATACACTGAGCTACACTGTTTCGAGTCCCTGAAATTCCAATACCACAGGTAGTGTTCTAAATTTTATTTTTTACAAGTTTAATGTAGACACATAAGAAAACATCAAGCAATGTTTAATGCGCAATTCCAACAGTTATTTGTGGAATCCTGGTTTAGACTCATTCTTCAGAGCCATTTCAACTGCCTAGTTTAAACAAAAAGCAACATTTTAATTATATATCTATAAATTCATGATGTTTTCAAATAGCACTAAAAGCACTGATGATTCATGTTATAATTTTAAAAGTACTTCAAAACTACACAGAGTTCATATATCATTCCTTTCAAAAAATAATCTAAATAATTTGATTATATGGAAGAAAATTTCTGGAACTGAGTCCTTCCAATGTATCTCTAACCTCTGTAAAACTCCAAATCAAAAGCGGAACAGATGATGAAATATGGATTTCTCAGTCACCAGGAGTGCTTGTTAAGTTGAGAAATGGACTGGAAACTACATTTCCTGTGAATTCAGAGCTTACAGGTGGCATCAGGACTCAGATCTTTGGGCTGACTTTACATGGCTTTCACCTTGATTTGTTTCATTTTCATTTGCTTCTTTTCTAATTTCTTTTGCTCACGTCTCAAGGCAGCTTCCTAGAGAGAGAGAGAGAGAGAATCACATGTTTAAAAAAAATCAAAACCAGAAAATACTGCCTAAAATATTATTCAAAAACCTAGACTTGCACCATAAATAACATTCCAGAAGAGAGTTATACAAATTGCTAGTGTCTACATTGGTTAACAAAAAGTTAACTTGAAATGAAGCAAAAGTAACTAAAATTTCAAGTTAGAAACTAAACACTACATTTAAGCCAGCTTTGCTGTTGTGGTCTGATTTTTCCTACACCCAGTAAACACTAGCTCAGCTTTCATCACAACATTTGTACGTATTTGCCAAGGATTTGCATTTCAGTCCAGAAACTGTAAGATCTTGTTTAAGCAAGTTATTAATTAAAAAGGTCTTATTAGCATAGATGTTATACCTGAGCACAGTACTTCATTATGTTCGATCGGTAATTTTTATTGTATTTTTATTTAGGAATTAAGCTGTTATGCAAAAGGAGAGAAAGAAGCTTCAAACACATTATTTTACTAACAAAAGTCTGAACGTTTACCCATCGATAGCTGTGCTACTGTGTAAGTGTCCCGAAGAACTGAACTATCACTGTTAACACTGCTTTCATGGGAAAATGCATTCCGAGTTCGGGTTCACAAAGGCAGGATGAGCCCACCCCCTGTGGCAGGTGCTGCCTCCTGTGAAGGCTCAGTAGCACGTGAACAGCAACAGTATAAATGTCAAAAGTTACACTCCTCTGAGACAGCCACATGAAGCACTGTCCCAAGGTCCCTTTCTTCCCACTGTCCCAGTCCCTACCTCTAGTATATTCATTCTTTCCTCAACGTGATACACCCCTTCCCATATTATACATTGTACACCTGTATAAAACTACCAATATAAAGAACATGGTATAGGGGGTAAGAGAAATTTATTTATGTGTGAATATGGTATAGTGGTTAAGGGAAATTTACTTATGTTAATATATATTTATGTCAATGTCAAAAATATGTGAGAAAAGTTCAACTTCAGTTATAATTCAAAAAATTGCAAAATAAATGAGATGCCATTTCCCCACTATCAGAATCATACATGTAGAAAATTGAGAATTAGTTGTCATAAAGATGTAAGTACAGGGAGCGTTCATATCATACACTCGTCAGGTAAAAGTATTAAGTTGGTACAGCTTATTGGCAGCCTATCATTCCCTCTCTCAGGATTCTTTTCCTCAGGAAATAAAAAAAAGTACATATACGAAAAGATACATTCTTTTTCTTTTTCTTTTAAGATTTTACTTATTTATTTCCTGGAAGAGGGGAATAGAGGGAGAAAGGGACAGAGAACAACACTGATGTGAGAGAGAAACATCAATCAGTTGCTGCCCATACTTAAGTTCTGGGCCCTCCTTTTTCTGAAATCTGCTGTTTCACACCCTAGAAAGAACTGGAGAACTACTTTTTTCATAAAAACTGAAAGGCATTATCTACTAATGATTCCGTATAGATTCTTCCACTTATTCATTAAAAAGCCATTTTTATTTGTACAGAAGGTGGCATAAACACACAGCTCTATTTTCAGGGGAAAATACTCATCAACTAATCCAAAACAAAGAGAAAACGGTAAGAAATGGTAAAATGGGAGGAGGCCTGTGGTGTCCTGGGCACTCTGCTCAATGGCACTGATGACTCTGCGGGCAACTGACGCGCCAGCGGCAGCTCACTCTGGCCTGGCAGCACGCTTCCCCACCTTCTGAGACGTGTCTTCAGGCCTCAAGGTTACCCTCACGAAAATTCACATCTCCCAGACCTTTGTTCCCCTCCTCTTTCTTTGACCAGCATTTGTAAGGTCTAAAATTTTAGAGCTGGACTATGGCACCTTATTTCACAAAAGTAGGAGCACACTGATATTTGAAACATAACAGCCCAAAAAGCTCTTGAGTTGGAGATTCTAGTTATGTACAAAATAAGCACCAAAAAAAAACCAAAAAACAGAATTCTCTAATTCTATAATCAAGTTAAAAATGTTATAAAACAAGTTTATTTGGACCACAGGGCACATGTGCTGGCTTCCATTAAAATTCCTAATTTCTACCTCACTGAGTATTTGGCTTGAAAGATGATGGAAAGATAGTGGAACTTTCAAAGTGAGACTGTGCTGGGAGAATAGGATAATTCATATCATTCTCCAGGATGACACTCAGTTTAACATAGTTCGAAGCCCTATTTTTCTTGATAGTGCTATCAACTTATTAGCTGCCCCGAGTACTGAGAAAATGCTGAACTTTTTGTCTGTGCATTCCTCCACGGCACTACTTTAACAGTTAATGTGGTACAAACAGGCATCTTTATAAATCTTATTTTCATCCCCGTGACGCGAAAACTCTGTCCTACCTCCAGCCTGCGCTGTTTCTCAGGATCTTCCTCATTCATGATTCGCTCCTTCTCTGCTCTTTTCTTCTCCTCACGCCGAGACTGTGCAGCTTCCTGTCTCTGCACATGCGTCAACTTCAAGAAGTTCTCTTCAACTCGAGCTCGGTTCTTATCTGCTTTTTGTTTGCCCTTTCCCCAAGAAACAAAAAATTTCATGAAAAATCCATTTTAATCCAACAGAAGCAAAATCCCACTTAATTAGTATTCTTTCATAAAACTCCCATCTAGCACTTTCAAAGTAAATTAGCAAAATACTGAAATCCTAGATAGATGATCCCCTCAGAGGAAAAAAATAATAAAAGGTGCCAACTTATACTCGAGGCTGTGGGTCTTACTTCTCTGTTGAGTCGGAACTTTTTGGCTTTGTCAATAGAATAAATCACCATGTTCATCAGGGGTAGCAAAGCCTCCATATCCTTGGGGTAAGTGTTACCTGAGCCAGGCACTGGAAAACAAAGCCATTTTCCTATTGAGTTAACAGCAGCATTAATACTTTTCAGTCACCCAACTCTTCTTTTTTGTATTAATAAAATCCTTTCTCCACATTTCTTAGGCAGCTAAAATGCAGCAAAAACATAAATTGAAATACAGGCAGCAGAAGTAAGGCCTGCTTGAGTGTGGTTGGTAGGGTAATAATATAGGTGTAATAATTTATAGTTTTAATTTGAACATTTCCTCTAAAACCTCATATGGTGTGTTTGAGTGTGATATTGTTATGTTACAGAATTACATGCTTATGATTTTGTAATAAAAGATTTTGTAAAAAAAAAGGGGTGTTATTTATGCTGGAATCTCTTATTGAAAAAACCCAAAGGCAATAAGCAGGAATGTGGTTAGTGGTGTTTTTTTTAAAGATCTTATTTATTTTTTAGAGAGGGAAAGGGAAGGAGAAACAGAGGAAGGAAAACACTGTGCTAGAGATATGTCAATCAGTCACCTCTCACATGTCCCCTACTGGGGGCCTGTGTACCCCAGGCATGTGCCCTGACCATGAATTGAACCAGTGGCCTTTTGGTTCACAGGCTGGCGCTCAATCCACTGACCCATACCAGTCAGGGCATGAGGCTAGTTTTAATGTAGTTTTTATAGCTGTCACTTAGTAGGGAACAATATCCTCCTTAAGGTCATCTCAGAAAACAAAGAACGCAGACAGGACACGAATACCTACCATTAAATGTAAACAGTAGCGTCCTCTTAGTTTCAGGTAGCTTTAAAGGCTGACCTTCCCTATCATCAAAGAAAAGGCTATTAAGAAAGGACTCAGAAAAGATATTCTCTATGCACACAAGTCACCTAGTTCACTTAGATTAACAAGTACCTACAAATAATCACCATAATATTTAGCTTGGCATCCCCAAGTCAAATATAATCTCAGAGCCTGAAGGAGCTTTACGGGTCACCTGATCCACTTGTCTCTCTAATGAATGAATTCCCAAGTGATCTTTACCCTAAACTTGAACACTGCCAATGATGTACCTTCCAGGCAAGAGATGTTCCATCTCACCTGGGGAACAATAAGCCTATATTTAAGTATTAAGAGGCCCATATTTTAAACAATGTTTTGGCTTATTTTGATGGGTTTTTATGTTTTATTTCCAACTTCTATTCCACCTTCTTTCCTATAATGAAGTATCTTATTTTTGAGCCAGGCTCAGCATAAACTTAGAAATAATCTACTATATCATATATAATTTAGTTCCAACTCACCAAAGATTCCCTTGTAATCTTTGACTATCAATTCACTTTCCCCCACCCCTAAAGACCTCATGGTTACCATAATCTGGCACTTTGCCCAGTGTTGATACTGAGTTGAGCAAGGCAGAGGCAACACCATCTAGAGGCAAAAGGACCCGAGTACTTCTGACACACACGAAAATCCAGAATGGCTTTTAATTGTACTATTCCACACCCTATGAGAGAGTAGTCCTTAACCAAAAATTTAGGTCAGAACATTTCTACACTAAGGGTAAACTTAAATAAGTACGCTCTCCTGAAATGGGATATGAATTCAAACCACAAATTCAAGCCCTGAAAATGTACACTCAAAAAATATTACTATAAAGCCAAAAACTCTATAGGGGTTGAGGGTGCCTTGATGATATACTAGGAAAAATTATAATCATCTACTATACAAAGAAGGAAGCCAGAAAAGGCCAGATTTGCTACCAGTCAAACACAAATCAAACATCACAGATTGATATCATAAATTAAAAGGAAAAAAACCCACCCTAGACTACAAAGGACAGAGATTAGCAATTACATTTCCTCACTATTAACCAGTTTGTAAGATTCTCGTCCACGTCACTGAGTGTGAGGTGCACACGTGCAGTGATACATGCACACTGGGGAGGCCTATTTGCCTCCCACAGGCTTGTCACGACCTTCGTGATGCATGTAGTCAAAGCAAAAGAAAACCTGGGAGCCAGGAACTTACCTCACTCATTTGGTTAAGGGAAATTGCAGAAGCACCTTGCAGGTGTTTCAACACAGAAAGCTAAAGAAGAAAATAATTTTCAATATTTTAATTGCATACGTACTCTTGCATAATTTTTGGACCCGAGAACTGGTCTGAAAAATGAACGGATTCAATCTTGTCAGCGTAGTGTGTAAGAAAGTGAACCATCTGAAACAGAGAAAAAAAATTTTTTTAAAGTAGGGTTTGATGCATTTCCCTTTTTTCATAAAGATATTCCACTCTTCAGCCTGGGCTGGTGTGGCTCAGTGGACCAAGCCCTGGACTGCAAACTGGAAGGTTGCAGGTTCAATTCCCAGTCAGGACACATTGCCTGGGTTGCAGGCCAGGTCCCCAGTTGGAGGTGTGTGAGAGGCAACCAATTGATGTTTCTCCCCTGCTCTTTCTCCCTCCCTTCCCCTTTCTCTAAAAATAAATAAAAT
>VMDR010008447.1:0-16760 GCA_007922815.1 Macrotus californicus | reverse complement strand
TCTGAAACAAAACAAAAAAATGACTCTATCTATCTCTCCTTCCTTATACCAGTGGAGCTAAAATAATGGACTAATTCACATGGTGATAAAGATTAAAGTTGAAAATAAAAAAGAGATTAAAGCTGTAGTCCTTTTTCAAAAAACCTGAAAGCCATTTGCACCCTAGGAACAATTTGCTCTTGATTTAGAGAGAACTTCACTAGTCAAAAATTTTTGACAAGTTAATCTACTGCTTAATGAAAATATTTTAATGTTTTGTGGGAAAGGAATGCATAACCAGTGCATTGTCATAAAATAAAGAACTTGTACAGTGTAACTTTTAGGGAGAGAACCCTGTCAATGCCAAGGTCTGTAAACACATGCCATCGACTGCATTTACCTTTGTATCCATCATTCCTTCTGTGACTTCTCCCATCTCTGACAGGATGGCCAAGGAGTCTGGTAGTCCATACTTTGCTCCAGACTTAGGTTTGTCACTACAAAACTCACTCTACATGAAGAAGCAATTGAAAGTAAGACATCACATTTTATTTTGCACAGACTTTTCCTCTCAAGAGAGTATGTGCTGACCTATTTCAAAGTTGTTAATTATGCTACGCTCCGAAGGTGAACGTCTATGTAATAAACAGGCACAGTTTGTACACACATCTGAGTTGGAATAACTCGACATACCAGATCCTGCATCTCTTTCTGCAGTCGTACCAAGGCTTTCCGAGTACCAACAGCAAACACATAGGTATCCATGTCTTCATCATTCATGGTTACTTTTATTTGCTTTAAAAAAACACAATAAAACTCACCTGTTAGGTTCTGTAATAGGCAGACTTCTAAGATGGAACCCAAGATTCCCACCCCCTTGAACGTGAGCAGGACTTGTGATCATGATGGGCTATCACTCCAATGACTCTGCTGTGTTATGGAGCAGAAGGTCTCTAATCAGCTGACTTTTCTATTCAGCAAAAGGGACATTATCCTAGTGAATGACCTAAAAACACGCACCTGCCCCCACAACAGCTATACACTGAGTGGAAAATGATCTGTCCAAACAGAAAAGGGTCCATTTTTTGGAAAAGGACATAAGTTGTCAGAAACTCCAAACAGAATCCAAGCATGGAATAAACTCTTAGAAGTTAAGAATTCAATCTGTATAGAGAAAACCAGCAGGAAGAATACATACCACTTGATCACTCATTGGCCTCATCATCCGGGCCAGGACATTCAGTAAGTCCTGTCTCTTAAGGAACTAAAAAAAAACAAAAACAAAAATAAAACACACACAACTAGAACAGCTGTTAAGTTCTACTTACTACAAAATAAGAGATCTTGGAGGGGGATCAGAAATCAGATGCTTCAAATATACCTGACATTTGCCAGTCAATAGTAGAAAGATGATTTTTAGACCTCATTTTACGGCAAACATGAAAGGAGAAGACACTAAACTTAGGGGATTTGCAATCATGTTGGAAAAAACAAAAGGTAGACATACATATTGTACCAGAAACCCCTCCTTACCCTCAGCTGGATGAGCATCCCCTCACAGCACACTCGGCCAGAACACCACAGGTTGTAGATGTGCTCGTTCTCCTGGTTCAGCTTGCCCGTGCTTGTGGCTTCTTTGTTTGTTCCATCATCCCCTAGGGGGAAAATCACTTAACGTGATTCCATGACAAGGTTATGCCTAATCACCATACCCTCCTCCACCCTGACCCCACAATGACCATAGTTTTAGGGTGGCAATACTTTGCTATCTTATAGAACTCTCATTTCGACATAGATGACAACAGATGGTCATCGTTCCTTTTACTTTTAAAACTCTTTTTGTCTCTATTAAAAAATTAGACTCTAGCATTAGTCCTATGTCCTTGTTAATGACAATCAGCTTGGATTATAAATTTTTAAAGACTAGATAAAAAATGGCTCTGGTGGTGTGGCTCAGTGGATTGAGCACCAGCCTGTGAACCAACGGGTGGCCAGTTGGATTCCCAGTCAGGGCACACGCCTGGGCTGCAGACCAGGTCCCCAGTGGGCATGCGAGAGGCAATCACACACTGATGTTTCTCTCCCTCCCTTCCCCTCTTTCTAAAAATAAATAAAATCTTAAAAAAAAAAAACAACTACCATTACTGTAAACTAATATTCCCGCTTTGCGTCTTCTATGAGTTAACTTTAACCAAGTGCTTTTCCAACAGCAAAGTGATAAAAGTGGCAGTAACAACTATTTAAATCTGAAAAAAAAGTTCAAATTCCAATTATTTCCTCTCTTCATTTAATTAAGTGTACAAAAGAAACTGTTCAACCTCACAAGGTAAAGCAAACTGATACACCAAAAGATAACACACAAGGGGAAGTGGAAGGCATTAAAGGCTGCTTATTATTTTCCTAACGTCCAGGTGGAAACGTACACTGAAATAACATGGTACAGCAGAGAGAGCGTGGAGTTTGAAAGCATGTAGACTAGGTTTAATATGCTGATTGCAAGAGAATAGCATCAATTCTACCATTTCTCCATTTCAGTCCTCTCCTTAGGAAAACAGAAACTATCCAATTGAAGAAATGCTATAGCAAAGTACCTAGCACTACATATAAATGGTCTGCTAAAGAGAAGAACAGATGGATACTTGCTTACTATTAAGGAGAAATAAAGTGTTAAACACCAAATAGAGGTGAGCGGGCAAGTTCACCTTACTCCTTACACTACATAACTACAGGGGCTCCTCCAAGGCACTTCAGTGTACCTCTGATGGGTCCAAAACTCAAGTGTCCAGACCCTGAGGGAATTCCGAGGGATTTCTAATTCCTGTAAGATGACTGAAAGCATTTATCAAGCCATTTAAAATGTCAAAATGCCCTGCCTTCAGTCAGACTTTTATCAGCCTGTTTTGATAATACTGATGATCTCATTCTAATCAGAAGCTGTTTAGTAATTGTTGATTAATGACAGATGAGAAAATTATTTCATACATATAATTTATTCAGGATCCCAAACCTAACAAAAAATAGGATCCTTAAGAGAGAATAAAAAGCATCCTCTTGAATTCCAAGAAAACAGTTCTTACTAGATGGTTTTCCAGCCCGGACCAAGACTGCTATTAGCCTAACTTACCTACTAAGGTAAAGTTGCTCTCCAGAAGCTCTCTGTGAGTGTTAAACCAGGCCTGAGCAAGGCGACTGTTTTTATTCTTCCCAATGATATAATTCATGATGTAGGCGAGCAGACCAGTCACCATCAAAATTTCTAGATAATAACTCTCCCAACTGTTCTGGAGGTGCGCAGGAACCTAAAGAAAAACAATTATTCCATTTAATGCTGGCTGAAGCTGAAGGATGGAGTCTAACTCACAAGGTGAACGAGAATGAGAAAACCCATAAGCAGAAGTAGATGCTTTAGATAATCGTCACTAAACATGGTTATACTTTGAAAAAATGCCTATTTTGGTTTTCCAGGTTGGCTTTGTAAAAGACTCTTCAAGGAAATGTGAGGACAGTTAAATGGGATAAAAAAGATGGAAATACAACTTTGTATTAAACTTGATTCTGAGCCCCAGCCCAAAATAAATCCAACCTCTATCCTCTTCTCATCGCTCCTTGATAAAAACTATGAGGGCTGGAACAAAAACACAAGGGTTGCTTATGTAGGTGTGGAGTTTTATCAGAAGAATTGATGTCCAACTCTTTCACCGCCCCCACTATTACATCAACACCAGCAATGTTACTAATTATATTTCTGAGATTAATAACAGCAAGATATTTTGTTGGTTAGTATGGAATTCAGAATCTCGTATACCTACATCGACAATTGTTATTGGGTCTTTGTTTTTGCTAGAAGTAGTATCTGGTTTGTCTTCATAACCTTCAAATTCTTCATCATCATATGGCTCTCCTTCAGTATCTCCCTCCTACAAAAATGAGACACAATCTGTTTTTTCCTACAAATGTCACCAGCAAGTGTATCTCATTTCCGTAGGCAACAGTTGTAGAGGAAAACAGAACATGTAAGGAACAAGCACACAGAGATATTACATGTTTTTAACAAAGGATGATTCTCTATGCTTTTAAACCCTGAATTCTAAATGATGTAATTCCCATCCACCCATAGAATCTATGTGCCGCCCCTTCTCCAAGCCAGGCTTTCCATAGAGGAGAAAAATACAACCCATTCTTCCATCAATGTGAAAGGTAGGCACATACCACAAAACATTCAGAAGCGCTCCACCTACTAAACAAAATTAAAAATACCGAGAGTAAAGATCTCCTTAAACCTTGGTCTTACTTTTAATGTCTGGGGAAAATGCTAGTTACAGATTTTCTCATCCTTCCAATTCCCCAAGAAATCAATAAGAAAGAACCTCACCTGGGTATCTGCATCTTCAAAATCTCCTTCTTGATTTTCATCCTGCCCTTCCAACTCCACAGTGGTCTCGTCTTCATCATCTTCAGTGGTAATCACCCGTTGAGGAGATTCAGTAACAGAATCTTCTGTGACATCCTCAAATTCAGCAAAGTCATTATCATCATACTCTACTATGTCTTCCTCATCCTCGAAATCATCAAACTTGGCTTCTGAGACACTCTCGAACACCAAAAGCACAACACAGAAAGCGTAGAAGACTTTCATTGCACCTTAAAAATGAGTTTTAAAAAACAAAAAACGCTTAAATGGACTGTTACTCTACATATACCGATCAAATTTGGAAACAATGAAAAAATGTATCTATGACTCTCTCCTCCTTTCTCTTAACAGAAAAGCCAATCATGCTTAGATCAACTCTGTGTTCATGTGTGAACATCACTGATAAAAGGAAATGTTTCAGACACCAAGTCCCAGGCACGGTCCTAAAGGCTTTACAAAAAGCAATTAATTTTATCTTTACAACAACCTTTTGAGGAAAAGCAGTACTATTAAAACCCCCATTTCACAGATAAGGAAATGAGGCACAGAAACACTACATAATACACCTACCAAGTAACACAGAGCTATGGATTAATTCTAGTTTTGCCTCTAGAATCCCTGCTATGAACCACTTCTCAGGCCACTTCTAAATGTAAGCCACTGGCTACGATTTTATACTGTTTACTTAGAGTAGTATACTTTTGGCTAATGAAACTGTTCCTAGTGTGCATGATGGAGTTACATCCCAAATGATATGAATACATGAAGGACAAAGAAATCATCTTACAAATAGATTAAGACTCTATGACAAAAAAGGGGTGGGAGAGAACATTTGAGCCAGAGTTTTAAACATAGTTAGATTTCAACCATTAAACCTACTTAGGCTGTATTTCTAGTCCTCTGCTCTAATCTAACCGCCAGCCCTATATCTAATCAGTTGTCTAACAGACACGTCCATTTTCACACCCTACAAATTTTTTCTGTAGAGTCAGACAGTAAATATTTTAGGTATTGTGGGCCACATAGAGTCGCTGTTGCATATTAGTCTTCTTTTTTACAAAAAACAACCACCCCCTTTAACACACCTATCAGAATGGCAATCATCAATAAAACAACAAACAAGTATTGGCAAGGATGTGGAGAAAAGGGAACCATCATGCACTGTTGGTGGGAATGTAGACTGATACAGCCACTGTGGAAAGTAGTATAGAATATAGAGGTTCCTCAAAAATTAAAAATGGAACTGCCTTATGACCCACAAGTCTACTTCTGGGTACATATTTGAAGAAATCCAAAACACTAATTTGAAAGAATACATGCATCTGTATGTTTATTGCAGTATTATTTTTTTAAAAATATTTATTCATTTACTTTTTAGCGAGAGAAGAAGGGAGGGAGAAAGGGAGAGAAACATCCATGTGTGGGAGAAACATCAATCAGTTGCCTCTTGCACGCCCCCAAATGGGGACCCGGCCTACAACCCAAGCATATGCCCAGACCAGGAATCAAACCAGCAACCCTTTGGTTCGCAGGCTGGCACTCAATCCACTGAGCCACCCCAGCCGGGGCTGTTTATTGCAATGTTATTTTTAATAGCCAAGCTATGGAAGCAACCCATGTGTCCATCAACAGATGAGTAGATAAAAAAGCTGTCCTGGCTGGTGTGGCTCACTTGGTTGGAGCATCATCATGAATGGAAAAGGTGTGGGTTTGATTCCCAGTCAGAGTGCAGACCTCAGTTGCAGGTTTGGTCCCCCAGTTGGAGAGCCTATGAGAGGTCCCCAGGGCACATACAGGATGCAACCAGTCAATATTTCTCTCACGCTGATGTTTTTCTTCCCTTTTCTCTCCTTACGTTCCCCTCTCTCTAAAATCAATAAGCATGTCTTCAGGTGAGGATTTAAAAAAAAGCTGTGGTACACATACACAATGGAATATTACTGGCCATAAAAAAGAATGAAATCTTACCATTTGCAACAACATGAATGGACATAGAGGTCACTATGCTAAGTGACATAAATCAGACAGAGAAAGACAAATACCACATAATTTCACTTATATGTGGACTCCAAGGAGCAAAATAAATGAACAAATAAAATAGAAACAGAATCATAGATACAGAGAACAGACTGATGGTTGTCAGAGTGGAGGAGCTGGGTTGGGGACTGGGTGAAAAGTGAAGGGATTAAGAAGTGCAAATCAGTAGTCACAAAACAGTCCCAGGGATGTGAAGTACAGCATAGGAAATAGAGTAAAAAATACTGTAATAACTATGTATGGTGCCAGGTAGGTACCTGAAATATCAGAGGGACCACTTTGTAAAGTATCACTGTCTAACCACTATGCTATACACCTGAAACTAAATACAAAATAAAACTTACTAAAAACCCTTTAAAATGGGAAAAACCACCCTTCATTCACAAGCTGTACAAAAATAGTCCATCTCTAAGATTGTAGTCTGCTGATCCCTCCCCTACAATTTTCTCAAAATCAACAGGTACCTGATTTTCTCTATTTTTGTACTGATATCAATCCCACTTTCACAGTCTTGTTGAATAAAAAAAGCAAGATACCTAAGTTCTCACTTTCTTTTCCCTTTGAAATCTAATCAGCCACCAAATCCTGGTGTTTCCTTCTTTGGTTCCCGAAGCCACCCTAATAATCTAAGTCACCACCACAGTATCTTCCTAACAGTGTCCCCTCTCAGCTCTCCCCAGTCCCTGCTTCTCCTTAGAGACCATGGCCATCTTTCTAAAATGCAACTTTTGTTATGTAAGGGTTTGATAACCATCAAAGGCTAAGCAATTCCTGCAGAATAATACAGAAACTCTGGCTTTCACTGCTTTTCATGAAATGATCCTACCATACCCGATCAAATATACCTTCACTGATCATGTCAGACACTAGACCAAGAGAAGTAAAACACAGATCCTGAATAATTGTAAATATGCACAAAAATTCAGCTTCAAGGATATGTGTTACAGTATTACAACAGTGAAAAATGTGAAATTGGTTAAACTATGGGTACATACAAAAACACTTATTTTGTACATTAAAAATTTTTACAAATGAAGTTAGAACTCACATTATTATAGAAGCAAATATATAACAAAAGGTTTAGAAGGACATATATACATTTACATATAAACAATAATTATTTTGTATGGTAGGATTATGAGCATTTTGCCTTTATTTTTCTTTGTATTTTCTTATTTTCTTATGATGTGCTTTTGTAATAAAAAGTTCTTTTAAAAAATAAAAAAGTATGGTTCCTGCACTCAAGAAGAGGCAGTGCAGATGGAGGAATAGCTATAGCATAAAGGCCTAAAATAACATATTATAAGAGTTTGGTGTGATGGGTTTATAGACCCAAGACGGGGAAATGAGGCTAGAAAGGCCAGTAGGGGCCAGATCATAGTGATCCTTATTTAAATAGCAAACTATAAGTTCAGATAACTAGAGTCAACTAAAGGATTTAAGTAGGAGAGTGACACTATCAGATTTGCAATTCAATCCTGACAGCTCATATACAGGGTGAATTGGAGAAGGGTACCTGAGGCAGGAAAAATAAGTGGTTGGAACAATTAGATAAGGGAGAAAACAGGATTGAGCTGGCGGTGGTATTGGGAAAGAACAGGAAAGCAGATTTGTGTTTGTCACCATAAAATGTTTGGATGTAGAGAATGCACAAAGAAAGATCTGGAATGATTCCAAGTTTTGGCTTGATTAATAACTGGAAAAAGTCTTCCTTGAGATAAAGAACAACAGAGGAGGAAATATTGGGGAGAAAGACAATAAAATAAATTTAGTACTTGTTGAAAAGTCTGGAGTGTTTTTAAGCAAAATGTTAAATGATTAATATTTGTCTCTTAGTTTTCACAATATCCCTAAGAGGCATCATAATCTATTCTACAGAGGAAGAAAAGTAAATAGTTAGAAATAGAAGTCTGAAGTTCAGGATGCAAGGCTAAGCTGGAAATAGAGATGGTGTGGGAATGGATGAAATCCCCAGGGTGCATTAAGAGTCAGGTTAGCCCTGACTGGTGTGGCTCGGTCACTTGGGCCTCATCCCTCAAAGTGAAAAGTCCCTGGTTCAGCTGTTTGGTCAGGGCACAAGCCTGGACCACAGGTTCAGGTTTGGTCCCCAGTCAGGAGGAGTGTGAGAAACAACGGGTGGATGTTTCTTTCCTTCTTTCTCCCTCCCTTCTCCTCTCTCTAAAAATAAATAAATAAAATCTTTAAAGAGGGAGAGTGCACACAACAAAACAGCTAAAAGGTGGCTATCACAGGAAGAACTGGAATGGGAAACTAAGAAGGAATGGTTAGAGAAAAAGAAGAGACTCTGGTCAAAGTGGCATTATTATAGAAGTCAAAGGAGAAGCACATTTCTAAGGAAAAAGCACTGCAGAAAGTTCAAGGAAGAGATGGGCCAACATTTTCCAAATGTTAATAAATCATTTTTGCCAACTGCAGGTACATATGTGGTAAGAATGGAAGCTGAAATGCAGGTTTTAATGGAGGTGAGCAGGTGGCACAAGGGAGTATGTACTACTTTTTCAAGATGCTCTGGGGTGCCCTGACCAGTGTGGCTCAGTTTGTTAGGCGTCGACTTGCAAAGCGAATGGTCACAGGTTTGACTCTTGGTCGGGGCACACACCTGGGTTGCAGGTTTGGTCTCCCATCCGGGTATGTACGAGAGGCAACTGATTGATGTTTCTCTCCCTCTTTTCCCCTCTCTCTAAAAATAATAAAATCTTAAAAAAAAAAGATATTCAGGGATAGTGAATATTCTATTCTCTATCTTATAACTACAATACCATAAATTCTTAAAAGGGTTTAATTCTTATAGTTCAGTATCAAAGGTTATTGCTTAATACTTTGCAATATATGGCTGCAAGAAATAGTCTTTGAACTGGACAAAGTTCATAAATTTGAAAGGCACATATGATTTTAGAAATGCCATATACTATACCCTTTCCAATATTCTCTATCTTTGAGATTAGCACCAAGGAATATTTTATGGAAAAACATAGCTGCCTTCTCAACATCAACCTCAAAAAAGTTTGCGTTGTGTCTCCACATAGCCCTGACTTCCTTTAATAATCTTTTATTACAGTCCAAAGTAGGAGAAACATGAAAAACAGCAAGCAGTCTGGTGTAGTTAGATCTGGTTTAATGTCAGCTCTCCCATTTACTAGCCATATTCTCTTGGGCTAATTATTTAAAATTCTCTGTTCCCCACTCAGAAAAAAGAGATACCACTGCCTCATGGGGCTACAGTGGGTGGCACAGGAGATTTGCTCCTGGCACATAGAAGACACGCAACAAATATTAGTTCCCATTATTTCCTTCCCCTGCGCCTTATGAACACCTTTTAAGATTTAAAAACTTCATTTTTAGTGTTTCCCTTTTAAGATCTGTTTTAAACATTTTCAAATAGAAGCAAATAAAGGTTAACACTGACACAGTCAACTAAACTGCCTGCCAAAGATCTGATCATTTCAAATTGCATTTCCACTTAGAATGTTCACACCATACAAGTATTTCCAAAATAACTCAGCCTGTAACGGGGCTCCTTCAAGGTTATTTAGGTCAAAACTACCCAAGCTATTTGTGCCTTGGCCTTCCCTCTCAGAAGCTCTCTGCTTCACCTGTCAATTCATTGTCAGGCCACCCAGTCCTGAATGAGACTCCATGCGCGGCAAGGAACACAAGCACTAACAAACCTGGTTTGATTATCTTCTACAAGTTCACTTGGCAGTCTCTCATAGATTGGGTCTGGACTTAGACGGGTTAAAGGTGGTTGCTTTTGTTAAACCACAAGTCAATTCATCCTAACATCTGTACTCCATTTTTCCAGCTGCACACTGTAAACTTCCTCAAACTTTGCCATTTGGTTGCATTTGCTCACAACTGTGGGGAAGTTCCTCAAAACCGTTAAAATCACCCCAATCCGTAAGACCAACAAAAATGGGCCTCGGGGTGGACAAAGTTTGCTTGTTTGTTTTAAGAAAGTCGGGAAAAGTGAGAAGCGGGGGGCGATGCATGTCACCACAGGTCTGACTTAGGGGGTTGGGTGGGAAACGGAAACAGGACCGGGCTACGCCACGCAACTCAGGGTGACCACTCGGCCTGGCCCGGCCCCCATCGACTAACACGTCATGGCCCTCTTCCTACCTGTACCGGGGGCTAGAAACCGGCTCAGAGCTCCTGCGACAGCCACCTCTACCCCGCGGGCCTCTCCGCCTGGCCGCCGCCTGCGCGGTCACCGCGGTTTTAGTGCCCCTAACGCCTTTAGGACACAGATACACCAGGTAGCTCAGTCACGCCGCCCCACTCTGCGCGTAGGCTCCACCATCCGTTACGTAAACCGCGTGCGGCCCGTCCGAGCCTGCGCGCGGCGAGGGGGCGGGACGCAGTCTATGGGACCGCGCGAGACCTCCCCCATCCTTGCCCTGCAGGGGCGTGTGGGGCTGTTCGGAAAATTACATAATCCCGGCCCCTGGGCCGGAACTGCTCACACCAATCCCAGCCCTCTCCGCTAGAATTAAGTCAAATTGTCATCACACTGAACCGGTGCTCCGGAAGCTAAAGGTGGCCATGCTCTATGGAACCACGTGGCCAGAGGCACGCGGAGAAATATTCCCCAGGTCGTACTTGCCAAGGACCAGAGTTTAAGGGATCGACAATTTTAGGTCTATACGGTTTCTACCCTAGCCCTTATCTTGGAATTATTGGGCGGCTTCCTGCACTGCTACTCTTTCTTCACCGGCAGGCCCACTTCATACACAGGCCACGAACACTCCTCACCCAAGAGCAGAGCCCACGTCAAAGTGTGTGAGAGGCCTGCGAGGCATGCTGGAGCAAAAAAGGCCAGAATGGCCCGAAGCCCTTTCCGGCAGCCGTAGACTCAGGCCCCGCCCTTCGGCCCGCGCTCTGCAATGCGCATGTCAGGTTTGTATTCCCCTCCCCCACAGTCGGCAACGGGTCTAGAAGCGGCGGCAGCAGCGGCGAAAGGGGCGGAGAGGGAGGAGCGCGGCGGGACGCGGCCTGATCCGCGCGTACTTCGGGCCGTGGGATTCTCCCCGCGTCGGAGTGAGTTGTAGGTGCCGCTATAGCAGCAGGTTTGTGCGAGGTGGGTCTGGACGCGGGGTTGCGGCCCCTTGGTGGCACTGGAGGCTACTGCGGGGCCTAGCGAAGGCCGGGAAACCGCGGCCTCACTTAACAAAGAGTCCGCGAAGCGCCTGGGTGCCGGAGGCCCAGGGAGCCGGCGAGGGGTGGGAGTGCCGGGCTGAGGCCCCCAAGAGATCCTTCCGAGCTGCGTCGCCTTCCCACGGCTCCCGCTTTTCCCGTAACTCTTACGAAGGCCCAGTTGGCGGCTTTCCCGAGGCGGCGTCCGCTCGCTTGGCTGCGGAAGGGATTTGCGAGGTGCCGGGCTCTTTGGTAGGGATAGCCACCGGGGGGGATTCTGACTTTAGCCGACAGCAGTTGGCGGAAGCAAGCCTCCAAAGTCGGAGAGAGCCTGTAGGTAAAAGTTGCCAAATTGGAAGACAAGAAAGACAAAGTCGGTGATCTCCGTGCCCCCTTCGGTAGGTAGTGATTAGCATCACCATCGTCACCCAAACTTTTTTTGCGGCCTGCCTAAAAGCTTGTCTGATGTGAGTAAATAATTTACATGGAGTTGCAAGTATACGTACCCATAATACAAAGAGAAACTTTACTAGTCGAGAGTTTGGGGGGAATCATATGTACCTTACTTGCCACCTTAGTGAATGAAGCATTTCCCCTTCTGCCCCTCCTGCAGGTTCCAAGTATTTCCTTTGGCTTCTCTGTGTTTTGTTTTGGTTCTTTTTTTTTTTTAGGGGGGGGCGGGTGACAATGTTTTTGTATTCTCCCTCATATAAACACCCCGGTGCTCCTAATAGGCAGAGATTATTTCTTATTTCCTGCAACTTTCCAGAGCCAAGCACAGTTCTGGCACATGGGAGGTGAGCAATACGTGTTTCATACAAAAATTAATTTTCAGATTCTCAGCCGTGAAAAAAGGTATGGTGTGTTTTCCTGTACCTAGAAGGGGCATTATATGGCCTAATTTGCACCTCATTCATTTAAGAAATGTTCTCATTGATGCCTAGTGTGTCTCTTCCCTCGCACTGTTTTAGGTCTCTGACCCCTCTCCTCCTGAAACTTTCCAGTGAGGGGAAGAGAGAGAGTAAACAAATATGTAAATTCTACTCTATGTTAGAAGATTATGAGTGCCTTAGGAAAAAATACAGCTGGAAAGATAGATGGGAAGGTGTTGCATTTTGAAAGAGTGGCCAGGAATGTGTAGACAAGCTATAGATAAGGGATGTATAGATAAGCTAATATTTAAGCAGACTCAAAAGCAGGTGAGGGATGATGAGCCCAGCCAGTGTCTGGGGAAAGGAATGTTCTAAGGCAGAGGGGACAGCAAGTGTAAAAGGCCTGGAAGAGGACAATCTGACCTGTTAGAGGAACAATTAGAAGACCAAGGTGCTTGTAGCATTGTGAACAGAGGAGGGGAGTATTAAGAGATACAAGGTCAGGGAAGAAAAAGAATTGGTGGAAGCAGAACAGCCAGGACCTTTTAGGCCATTGTGAGGCTTTTCCACTTTTGCTTTGCTTCAGCTGGGAGCTGTCTGAGGGTTTGAGCAGAGGAGTGATAAGATCTAACTTAGATTGGATTGTTAAAATTTAGTATAATTCACGGAGGAGTACAGTTTTTATATTAGTTTTTATCAAATTGGCACTATTGACATAATTAGTTTTTAGTTTCTTTAAGCTAACAGAGGGGAAAGAGATGCTTCTAAAATAAGTATAACCCAGCATTTACTTGTATTGGGCTTTAGAAGAAAGTGATGAAATTCTTGGGTTTTGTACAGATTTTTGTTAAAGAACAACTGGCCAGTTTATGGTGTGTGAAATGTTCTCAAGGCATATTATTAGGCGGATGCTAATCACATGTCACCAGAACTCTTCTCTTACTCCCCAAACACAAGTTTTGATAAAGTAATGTGGTTTTATAATCAGTTGTATTTATTTTCCACTATTATCCAAAATAAAAAGTCGAGACAATTTATCTTTCTTATGTTCCACACTTACTCTAACTTTTTAGCCTTTGCTATTTCTAGCTTTTCTCCCTGCAATGTCTTCCGTCACACTTCTCTACTAAGCTTGCATCTGTCTGTGCCTCCCACGGGTTCTAGCTCCCTCATGAAGCCTGTTCTCATTTGTCAGCTGGTAGTGATCTCTGACATCTTCAGTGTCATGTAGCACTGATGTATGGAATCCCTGAGTTGAAAGAGATCTGTGAAGTGTAACTTGATAGTCTCCATTTACCAACAGAGAAATGATTTCTGGAGAAAAAATAATGATGAACATGACTGCTAATAAATACTGTGTACTTACTATGTTGTAAATATGTTTTTGTGTATGAACTCAATTTCTCACACCAGCTGTGAAGTAGGTGATATTCTTACCATCTTACAGGTGAGGAAACTGAGGCCCAGAGAAGCTAAGTAACTTCCTTGAGCTTCCTTGAGATTCATATCAAATCAGTGGCAAAGCTCGGGTTGGACGCAGCCTGGCTCCACAGTTTGTGCAATTTCGCTGTGCTGTTATGATTTCCTACTAAACCACTGTATCTTAGTGCCTAGAACCATACCAAGTAGGATCTTATACTATCTTTAATTTTTCTCTTTGCTCAATTTGTAAATCTCCTTGGGTCTCCTGTATGAATAAACTTGATTGATGAATATATACTTTTTTTTAATTAAAAGATTTTATTTATTTTATTTTTAGATGGGGGGAAGAGAGGGAGAGATAAGTGTGTGGTTGCCTCTTGCGCACTCCCCACTGGGGACCTGGCTCGCACCCCAGGCATGTGCCCTGACTGGGAATCAAACCTACTACCTTGTGGTTTGCAGGCTTGCGCTCAATCCACTGAGCCACACCAGCCAGGGCTGAATATATGCTCTTTTCTTTGGAAAACAAAAGAGATAAATGGATAAGCCTGATTGTTCACCCATGAAACCCGGAACTTGGAATTGGAGAGATAAAACAAGGACACAAATAAGATTAAATGTTGGGGATTTTATGACAAGGAAGGGAGATTGAGGAAGGAGATGGCACTTCTCTGGTGGAATCATATTCCTGTCATAGTTCTAACAGTTGGTATTGAGATAGGCTTTGAAGGATAGGACTTTTGTGGGTAGGTATAATGAGAGATTTGGTGGGGAGGGAATCTAGGTAGAAGGAAGAGCATTTACCAAAGAAACCATGTAGGGAAACTCTGGGAGATAAGAATGGTAAAGTAGTTTCTTGCCACAATGGAGAGTCTTCTTCCAGCCTTACTTGAGTAACTGCGAAGAGTTACTGAATTGAAGGGAATGACAGAATCAGCTACGTGCATCAGGAGGGATGGGGCCAGGGTCTGGAAGAACGTGGAAGAGGGTTTTTGCTGAGCATCTGAATGCTCGCCTCACTTGGAGGTAACTTTCCCTAGTTCCACGTTATTAACGTCTTGTAAATATTCTTTCTGAATCTCATCTCACTAGACTTATGTTACAATTAGAATTATTTCCATTGAAGGATTCCTGAAGAAAGCAGGAGATGGTCTTAATTAAGTTTAGGCAAACTGGTACTCATCAAGTAATTATTTTAGCCACGGTTAACTTCTTTGGAAAGTCCAAAATGAGTAAAGACAGTCCCTCTCTGGAACTAATGGTGGCCCAAGAGTGAGGTTTGATATAGTATAAATCAAATCGAATACTAAGCAGACTGAACTAAGTGCTATATAATAGTTCAAACAAAACCTGTAAGGTGTATGTGGGGGACGGTCACAGAACCAGAAAAGTAGAGCATGTTGTTCTTTGTCCCTTCAACAGTGTCATCAATAAAAAGCTGTTTTTGAAACTCTTCCACATTGGCTTCAGAGTCCATTATGAACATTTAAATTTTTATTAGTGGTAAACCTTAATACAAAGAAGAAAGTAAAAATCAAATAATTGCAGTTAATATTTTGATTAACGGCCCTCCGGCTATTTCTGTATCTGTAACACATGCTTTTACATTGAATTACGTTGAGTCATAATCATCAACCTTGTTTTACTCTCTTCTTATTTGACTTAACATGTAGTGGACACTTTCATGAATGTGAGTAGTAATTAAAATTTTTTAAAGTTAGATTGCATAGTCCCTTTGGCTAAGCAGTCACATTTTAAAAATTGATCCTAAAGAAATAATGAAGGGTATACACAAAGATAGAGCTGTGTGATATGTTTCACAACATTATAAAACGGAGAAATATATTTATTGACATTTAAAGATGTTCATAGTGTATCATTGGGTGAAAAAATCAGTAACTGAAACAGGGTTTTAGTTTTGTTTTTAAATTGTGTGTATGTATACATAAATGTAGAAAAAATAACAAAAAGGGATCAGCAAAATTACCTATCTGGGAGAGGAAATGTCAGTTTTTTTAAGTTTTTGTTATTTGCTTTATGTGCTTCTTGCTTTTCAGCAAAACTTAGGTAGCTTGTGCCCTGGCCAGTGTGGCTCAGTTGTTTGAAGTCTCGTCCTGTAACCGAAAGGCTATGGGTTTGATTCCTAGTCAGGGCACCTCACCTAGGTTCCAGATTCGATCTCCAGTTGGGATGTGTGTGGGAGACAACTGATTTTTGCTTCTCTCGTGGGTGGCCTCGCCTTGGTGTTTCTCCTCTCCCTTCCCCTTTCTAACAGCAATGAAAAATAGTCTTCTTCATTGTTTGAGAAAATGTAACCATTTCGCTGAGTTTGGCATATTGCATATCTGAATTACAAAGATGAAGTTTTAAGTGAGAGGCAAAAGTTTAAAATGAAATTGTAGGTAGAGGTTGGGAAAGACAAAATCAGTGGGCTATTTATAAAGTTAAATTTATATTAATGTATCTTGTCATTAATAGATCAGCTGTCATCACCATGAACTGGAATAAAGGTGGCCCTGGCACGAAGAGGGGATTTGGCTTTGGAGGTTTTGCCATTAGTGCTGGGAAGAAGGAGGAACCAAAGCTCCCGCAACAATCCCACAGTGCCTTTGGGGCAACCAGCTCTTCATCCGGGTTTGGAAAGTCGGCTCCACCGCAGCTCCCTTCTTTCTACAAAATTGGGTCTAAACGAGCCAATTTTGATGAAGAAAATGCGTAAGTGGTAATTCCTGATAATTTAGCAAAGGTTGGGCTTTGAGATAATTCATTCTGTCAGCAGAAATTGAGGCAAAGAAGCACTGTATTTCCTGAATAATAATACTACTTCTTAAATTGGTTATCTCACTGAATTGCACTGTTGCTAATAAGATAAATTGTTGCCCTTA